>CM076968.1:54313851-54323851 GCA_039105355.1 Benthosema pterotum | reverse complement strand
GGATTCATGTAGAAACTGTTGAATGCTAACTTGCATATGTTGAGGAATTTTCATAATTGGTATAATGTGTCATTAACAACCTATAAAAGGCAAAAAAGTAAAAATGTAACCAGTAGGTTGCTTATCATGCGGATCTTGTCACGTCTTGTCACATGGTGCGAGCCGACTTGATAAGCCCCGCCTACAAACGCACTGCGAGCACATCACAGTGCAGTCCATTTTAACACACATTCACCAACTTTAATCCAGTTGTTTTGGTTGACCACAATGTGGCCAACTGGACGCGCTGATTGAGGATTTCTGGATTCCAGTCAGTTCCCAGACTACATGCCGTCGGTCGAGAAGATTCTACTGGGAATAATCACTTGATCGTGGTTGAAGCTGCATAAAGAATGATGGAAATTTTCAATTGTTTTGCTTTCTTTATAGGTTGTTAGTGGTATGGTCACGTATTATGCAAATTATGATAATTGCTCAACATATACAAGTTAGCATCCAGCAGTTTAGACATGCTGGAGACCTCTAACTCAACATTTCTAACATAAAACCTCGGTAGACTCAACATGTTCCAGAAGAGGTCCATCATGGGGCTCTATGGGCTGCCGAGTAAACTATTAACCAATCAGTGAGAGTAATAAACAAAACGTGGGTAAAACAAGCCAATCAATGAATCATCATTGTGGGGATCTCTCTCTCTCTCCTAACAACGTTCACTATAACGTTGACCAACCAATACCTGAAAATATATTTTCTGTTAACTAGCAAGCCAGAGAAACAGCTAGGGAGACAACCGTTAGCAGACAATAGAATATAGAGCTTTATGACCACATTTTTGAGGGTTTTTTGAGTAGATACCTTCTCATAATGTAATTCCAAATGTGGACTTGACATTTTGACAAAGATTTAAAAATATGCTCCTCAATGACTTACACTAAACAACTCACTAAGTCACTCTTTTACGTAAACAAACACAAAGTTGATTCAGACACTACAGAGCAGCACTATAACTCATGTGGGATCTGGATCCAGATCTTCAGATCTAAAATCAACAAATTACACGAGTTATAGTGATGCTCTATAGCGTCTGAATCAACTTGAGACTTTGAGAACTGTTTAGTGTACAATGTAAGTCAATGAGGAGTGTATTGTGAATGATTAATTCCTAAATACTGGGAAAAATATACATATTTATTGTCGACATTGGGAATTACATCATGGCAAGGTTAACTACACACAAAAACAACTCAACAAAAATGGTCTTAATCTTTGAATAACACGCCATTTCTGTTTCCGCCCCCAAAAATATCACTCAAAGCACCTTTTTTTTTTTTTTAAACTGGAACCGATTGGAGCCCTAATATTAAAGGGGAATCCCACCCATTTTCAACATTTTTTTTCTGAGCATGTACAAATGGAACCAAATGAAACCTAACAGGTCCATTTGGTTCAATTTGTAGGTGCTCAGAAAAAAAAGGTCCTAAAAAAAACATTAACTTGGTGAAACACAACCTGATGATGTCATCAAGTTGTGTTTCACCATGTTAATGATTTTTTTTTCCAGACCTTCATTTCTAGGAAACACAGAATGGGGGCAGACTTTTTTTTTTTTATCATGTCCACACAACATCTCCAAGGTATATTAATGACATAGTAAAATGTTAAAAATGGGTGGAATCCCCCTTTTAAATGGGCACATTCAGTTCTGTGTGTAACACTTTCAGTTCATACCGATGTCTTAAGCGACAGCGGGAGGTTATGTCTCTAAGCACCGTGGCTTCATGGCTCCAAAAACATAAAAACAACAAACAAACAAACAAATTAAAAAAAGAAACGGTACAATTAAATTTACATTGGAAGCTGCTTTGCAAATTGTGTCACCATTTTTTCTTTTTTTCTTCTTCTTCTTTTAAGTCATTCCAAAATACACAATTAAAACATAAATAGTAAAAGATAGATTTCTTGACACCGATGATATATTTATTGTTCTTTCTCTTTTTGTATTTGTACATAACACACATTTTGCATCAACATACAGTCAGAATCACATTTTGTTGTTTTTCCTCTGGGAGGGGGGAGGGGAGGAGGGGAGGAGGGGGGAATATTTTGGTCAGATGAAAAATCGTCTTTTTCTTTTTGTTTTGTTTTGTTATCGTCCAGGATTTTCTTTTTTTTTTTTACTTTAAATGCGTCGTCATTTTGTGTGATAAATTCTTGATCCTTTATTAGCAACTCTTTTTCTTCGCTTTCACATTTTTAACACTGATAAACAGAGAAAGAGAAAGAGAGAGAAGGAAAGAAAGAAAATGTCAGTTGGATGGAAGTGGGGACTGGCTATTATTAATAACACACATCAGTTCTACTAGCTTGGTGAGCCGTGGTGAAGGCAGTGACTCTATGCTGATGATGACACTCTATGCTGATGACACAGTGGTAGTGATGGTGGTGGTGATGGTGACGCGTGGGCTACTGCCTCCACCCTATAGACGGTTTCAAACTAGACTCAGCGTCGCTCTCTCGTCCAGTGGTTCCCAAACGTAGGCCTAGTAGCCCCAGGCATGGACAGCGGGACAAATACAGTATTATGTCCATGGCGAATAGGGCTTCAAAATTGTAAACTCTAAGGGCCCTATTTTGAGTTTCATAAGTATCAGGACTTGTGACTTAAGTCAAAACTTGGAGGCGTTCAAAGCTGTTTAGCTGTTTTGAGTGGCCAAACAGCTTTGCCACACCTACAAGTTATCACTTAAGTTATCACTTAAGTCTTAAGACCTGAGACTTAAGAAACTCAAAATATGACTCTTAATATGTTGGTTACTTTTTTGTAATATGACTACGTAACCTGTTACATGTAATCTGTTACTTCCCATCCCTGCATACAACATAGCCTACTTGCTCTTTGACATCACCGGCATCGCAGCCGATTACAGTACTTTCACACTCTGCCCGTAATATAAAACAAGTCATATATATAAAACAAGACAGGTCTACAGGTCTTGTTTTTCCTCCCCCCTTGCTTGCAAAACCATACCGCAGGGTCACCAATGTGGGTCACATTAGCGCCGGGCACCACAAAGGGGTTAATCCTCCCATCAGGTCATGGTCTAGGCCAGATTAAACCATTGGGGTCAGAAGGAGGACCTCTGGTAATGCAAGATGACTTATACACAAAATCCTATCATCACTGTCCCAAATATGAAGGAAATCTTCATTCATATTGGGGCAGGCTGCCGCTACCTGTGTGCAAGGCGTGAGTTTGGCAGTTGGATCGAGAGAATTTCAGATTCTGTCCCTTTTTGCCGTTGTGTTGAGTGTGAAACCGTCTATAACGACCCCAGCAGTTGTCTTCATATTGTGTATAATCCTGAACCACCGGTTCCAGCTGTGTATATCCTCAACCCAACCTGCTACAAAACCTGTTGTCTCCTGTCTGTTACCAGTGGTAATCAACCTCCAGGTGGTCTCCCCCGGCTAAAATGACGGGATCCTTTATAGATAGATCCTTTATAGAAAACACTGGCACACATAGGCATAGACATATATAAAGGCTAGATGGGGTCTCTGATGTGGTTCACCCTGGCGGCCATCTTAGGCTGTGATCACATCACAACTTCCAAAAGACGCAGATGCAATCGCCACGTTTGGAGTTTTACAATGGCTGTGGACGGGAAATAAAAATGGCCGTTTGGCATTGCGGCACTTTGCCGCAAAAAGAAGCCGCAAGGCTCTCTTTCCATCCAGTGCCTGAATAAAACATGTCACGTGACATCAAAACGCTGCGTCTTTTGTACGCAATGCAAAGTGTAGTGTGCATACAGCTTCACTGAGGCACTACAGTACAGTGTTACGCTCAGTGGCAGCTCAAACAAACACTCAGAACTCGCTCAAATCTAGAGCGATTTACAAACGTATTGGTTTATTACAGACGTCTATCAACATGGTATCATATACAGGATTATATGTACTTCATGCAGACGTCTGACGTTTATAACAAACCAATCTGCTGGGTCAAAAAACGGTTGATAATTGACCAAGTTGTGGTTGTTGTTTGGCAGCTGCAGGCTGCCTAATAAACAGACACGGCGGCTTTGGAGACAGGGGCGGATGTAACATTTCCCAATTGGAAGGGCAGAAGAAAATGGTATGGGGGCGGCTTCATCATGAAGCCGCCCCCATAATATTTTCAGCACTGAAATATTGCCCCCCCCCATTGGAGATGGAAGGGTTGCCGAGAGACCAGATAGCCAATCACAAGTGGTGGCATTGCCGGGAGACCAGAGAGCCAATCAGACGCGGTGTTGCTGAGCAGTGCGAGGGAGCCATCTAGCCTTATATAGACTGACTATATCTCCTCTCACTCACCGGCGATAGGAAACAGTCCCCCTCCTCAATCTAAACCACTGACACTGTGCTCCAGAAGGGAAATAAAAACAAATGCACCTAAAAAATAAAACAAAATGAAATAAATAAAAATAAAAATAAATAACTCAACAACCAACAACAGTAGAAAAAAAAATCAAAAACAAAAAAGAAAAGTAAAAAATAAACCATTCATATAGGTATAGGTACCACATGACAGTGCTTTGATTTTTTTTCCTTGTCTTTTTTTTTTCTTTTTTTCTTTGTCTTTTTGTAAGCATGCAACTGGTTTAGCAGGCAAAGTGCAGAAACAGGGTAGACAAAGTAAAACATTGAATTTACACAGAAGACGGCAGTGGAGACAGGTTCAAGTCCGTGGGGCGGTGGGGGGGTGAAGGGGGGAGAGAGAACAAAAATAGATTTTAATCTGGATCGTTTTTAAAACGCCTTTATGTTTCAAAATTAATTTGAAGTATTTTTTCTTTCTCAGTGGAGAGGAGGAGGAATGAAAAATGTGTGCAATTCTCATTATAATACTCTCATAATTTTTGTATTTTAAATTTTTTCTAAACTCTTGGTCCCTGAGCTTTCAAGTATTATTTTTTGATTATTTTTTTGATTATTAATTCATTCCTTTTTATATCGTTTGGATTCCCTCCTGAAACCCCAGGTGAGGTCTGTCTGACCACCTCATCCTGACCAATCAGAGGAGGCCTGTCTACCTCATCCTGACCAATCAGAGGAGGCCTGTCTACCTCATCCTGACCAATCAGAGGAGGCCTGTCTACCTCATCCTGACCAATCAGGGGAGAGGAGGCCTGTCTGACCAATAGAAGTGCTACTAAAGGATTTATAGCCAGTGGTGAGAAGTACTTTTACTCAAGTAGTTGTACTTAAGTGCAGTGTTGAGGTATATATATATTAAAATAATAATAATAAATAAATACATCTTTATTAAAGGAGTTCAGACTCCTTCTCCACAACACCTCAGAGGCAACAACGTTCTACAACGCTACAATTGACTGAAAACATCAGTTACTCTGCCAATTTGTGATTATCACAACAAAAACACATTAAAGGGGTATTTCACAATAACAAAAAAAACAAACAACTTTCGGTCATTTTATAGTCTACTCAGGCTCAGGCTAAAATATGTCTAAATGGCCGTCTGAAAATGGGATATGGATAGTCTAAAGATTTTTACTTTGAGGTACAGGCTTAGGCTAAACCTTGATTTGTTTTTAGATTTTATCTCTAGGGGCCAAGTATAATGTTTTAAGGCTTATTTGTCTGACCACCAACCACTGAAGACCACGCACCCATCACATTTATTTGCGTCCGCTCTGCTCATGCAAGTAAAAATATCCTCACTTAACTTACTTAAGTAAAGAGGATGGCGCTAAACTTCTCAAACTCTGCCTGAACCACGTTTTAGGGCCGTGTCGGGCCTAAAATCTATGCTAATCAGTAGAGCTGGGTCGAGTCTTGTGCTCCATGAAAAAATAATATATATATTCAATAATTTTATTATAGTAAAAATAATAGTTATTTTCTGTATATCCCTATTATGATTGGCATTTCACTTTTACTCTGGCGAATTCTCAAATTCTGCCCAAACCAGAATGTTTTGTTTCCCAAATCCAGCCTCAAATTGTGGACAAAAGCAAAGGAAATCTTTAGTTCGTGGAGCTAAAATCTCCTCAAATGGTGGTCCGTGGCTCAAATTCTGAAGGAATAGTGGGCCCTGGCATCAAAAAGGGTGAAAACCACTGCTGTAGATGAAGCGCAGTAGGTACAGTATATCTTCTGACACAGTATCTCTGTCATTGTGGTATTTTTTGCTACTATTACTTAAGTAAAATCTCTTGAGTAATACTAGTCCCACCACTGGCTGGTTCACCTCCAGGGGGCGCCCTGCTCGGACCCCTCCTCAACTGTTCTAGTGTGTGTGTGTGTGTGTGTGTGTGTGTGTGTGTGTGTGTGTGTGTGTGTGTGTGTGTGTGTGTGTGTGTGTGTGTGTGTGTGTGTGTGTTTACCCGCACAAAAAATTAGAGGAAGAATTTAGGCTTTTTCTTTTAAACTTGACTTGTGCTTTGACGCAATTCTTTTTGTTTTATTCATCAATAAAATACAAGTGCTACTATATGTCGTCGCTCTGCAGAGCCGCTCTGCCACGGACGGCTTTTCTTTGTGCTCATTTGTCATTCACTACCTTTGGATTTCCTTAGAAGGTATTTATATATTTATAGAGAGAAAGAGAGAGAGATTGGAACTTCCTTATGTGGTCGGACCCGGTGGTGGTTGTTGTTGTCGTCGTTAGCCTGTTTCGTTGAGCGCTAACGTTAGCGGTCTCCAACGGCCTGGACCTCGTGGCCTCAGAGAGGAGAGGAGAGGGGAGGAGAGGCGCCATGTTGTGATCTGAATGTAAACAGTATGTGTGAGTGAGCATGGGTGGGGGGTGGGGGGGATGATTCGCGAGGCTCAGCCGGTTAACGCCCGATTTCTATGTGTAGTTTGCACACATGGATGTCACACGCACAGTACAGCGCTTCGCCCCATTTGTCAACCTGATCTTCGTATGATTGGTGCTATGTTAAAGGTGCTGTATGTAAGAATTGTCAGAATTTTAATGGGCATTTTTTTTCTTCTTTTTTCTTTTTTCTAGACCCTTCCACTATTAGCTCACTTCCTGAAAATATCTAGTACATACCTGGGCATTATGCGGCCCGGGGGCCAAATGCGGCCCTTTGGCTGACTCTGACCGGCCCGGGGACCACCAGTGGTCCTTGAGAGAGTTCCAAGTTAAATATGGAAAGCTGGTTAACCGGATGTAACTCTTTGAGAGCGTATAAATGAAACCAAATGGACCCTTGCGGGTCCATTTGGTTTCATTTTTACACTCTCAAGAGTTAAAATATTCATCTCTATTCATCAAAAACAAAAGAAATCTTGAAGAAAGTCTTGGGATCTGAGGGGCTAAAATGTCATCAAATGGTGGTCCGTGGCTCAAATGCTGAATAAATAGTGGGACCTGGCGTCAAAAGCATTGGTCTTACTCTTACTTTTATCTTGAAATTAAATTAATACTACGCAGACTTTAGTTCAGCCTTTAGTCTTGGCCCTCCACAATATTTTATGTATCTCATTTGGCCCCTTGGGAAAAATAATTGCCCACCCCTGATCTAGTATGTATGATAATCATAGAGGACACAGTGGCACTCCAAAGATGTCCCTATAACCTCTGTCATTGGTGGAGGGAAAGTCCCGACGGGACTATTTGGTAGCCAATCAGAATCTTTATGGCTGAACCTTAGATGGAGCTATAGTGCAGGAAAAAGATTAGGTTTGAGTCGAGATTTGAAAAATTACTGAATTTGTAAGGACCACTGCGACCCCTATGATACACTAGATACATTGTATTTTCAGCAAAGGATCTAATAATGGGAGGATCTAAAAAAAAAAAGAAGAAAGGGCATTAAAATTCTGAAATTTCTTACATATACTGTATCTACTTTAATAGACAGGGAATAAGATATACAAACCTGATTAAAGGGTGTACCAAACTTTTTTCAGTTGTTCCTTAACATGATTTTTAACATAGATTCCGATTCTGCTTTATAACAAATTATCTCATTAAATATGCAACATACAAAAATGTATCACAGAAATGGATTCTACAGTAAGAAAAGATACATTAGGATTGAGAAAAAATGGAAAAAACCTATAAGAAATTAACTTCATCACAATCCTTTATTGTAAAGGCTTCTGATAAAGTTTAAAGGTATCCTTGTGCATTTTGTTCTGTAAATTCCATGTCCTTACTTTTGTATTTTGCATATTTAATGAGATAATTCACATATTTGTAATAATAATTATGCTAATTATATCAATAACTATGCACAATATACAAATGTCAAGCAGAATTGGATTAGGAACACCTGATGGAAATTTGGTACAACCCCTTTAATCATGTTTTCAAAGTTTATTCCCTGTCTATAATGCTTGTCGTATAAGTCAGCTCCATTCCTGCCTTTCCACTCCGTGTTTCATTGGTGGGCTCTGTGTTCTGAAGTCCCACCTACCAGTGACATCGTCAATGGGAATTCCCTAATCTAATAGAGACTATTACAGACTTCTTTTGCTGGAAGATATTAGCCATGCCGGGGGGGGGGGGCACCTATGTGAAGTGAGTGGCTTACCAGATAATATCTCTTCCAGACAAGATATTATCGATATTATCTTATCCAGACAAGACAACATCTCTTCTTGCCATAGCCACTTAGGGGCTTCGTAATAATGTTTATGTTATAGCAAGAAAACAACCATTAATTTCTCTTCATTGTCAATAGGATTGTTTGACATACAAACATTAAACCTCTATATAGGAGGGGCTAGCACCCCTCAAACAATAGATTAGCAAGTATTTTTTTGAATAGAAAGGAAATAGTTTAACAATCTCCGTTTTGAAGGGCCAAACCTAGCATTTTGACGTCACTGGTAGGCAGGTGTCTGGACAGTCCACAGCCCTCCTCTGAGACACAGTGAGAGTGGACAGAACTCTCTCTCTGGAAGAGGTTGCACATGAACTCTACGGCCACACTGAGGCGCACTACAGAGCATCCAATTACATAGAAGATAAGTGTTGAAAACAGGGGGAAAGCGCTCTTCTTCTTTTAAGTGAAGCATAGGCGTTATAGCTCACCTCCTTATAGCGCTGCATGGGCGGGGGTTGGGGGGGCATAGAGAGAAAGAGAGAGAGAGAAGAGGGCGGGGTCACAGTGCGGCGTACGTACGCGTAGCGTTCGTCCCGTTCTTTTTTTTGTTCATTCGTTGGTTTTGTTCCTCGGCGCTCAGAGTCCCGTCACGTACATCTCCATGCCGTCGTTGAAGGTAAAGATGGTGGTGGTGCTGGAGGTGGCGCTGTGCTGCCCCGCCTTCAGGTCTCCGATGCTCTCGTACAGGTTGTCCCCGGGCAGCAGCTGGTGGTGCTGCAGCGCTTTGGGCAGCATCTGCTGCTGCTGCTGCTGCGCCGTGCTGTTGGGGCCGCCGTGGGGCGGCGGCGGGGGCGGAGGGGGCGGCTGCTGCTGCTGCAAGGGCTGCTGGGACTTCTTGCGGCGCGGCCGCAGCGTGGCGCAGGAGTTGGGCGGCCGCTCGCGCTTCCAGGGCCCGGCGTCCACGTTCTCGTAGGCCGGGTCGCTGAAGCCGCCCACGCCCACGCAGAACTCGTCGCTGCTCACGCCCATGATGCCCATGCCGCCGCCGCCCATGCCTCCACCCATGCCGCCACCCATGCCGCCGGTCCCGATGGACTCGTAGCAGTGCTCGTCCATGAGGGGCCGCCCCCCACCCACCTCCTGGGGGTTGGCCCAGGTCTGGGGTTTGACCACCACGCTGAAGCCGCCGTCGCGGTCTCCTCCTCCGCCGCGGTGGTCGCGGTGGTCGGGCCGGCCCAGCGTCCGGAAGCCCTGCAGGTTGGCCCCGCCCCCGCCCGGTGGGGACCCCGGCCCCGGCGGCAGCCCCCCTCCCCCTCCTCCAGAGCGCTGCTTCTTCTTCCCGGCTTTGCACACCTTGGAGTACATCTCTGCCACCTGCAGGCCGACACGCAGCACAGCACAACACAGCACAGCACGCCGTTAGAGATCTG
>CM076968.1:54188851-54308851 GCA_039105355.1 Benthosema pterotum | reverse complement strand
AGATGTGAGTTAGATATAGGTGTGAGGATGTTGTCTGCCTGGAGACATAACACAAAATCTTCCATAACTTATTGATAAATAAATTCAGGGAACTGTTCAGCTGTTTACAGATCGGAAGTCATGACCTCATCTTAGGATGTTGGACGATGCGTGGTCACTTCCTGTTTATCGTCCAGAGCTAACGGAGTCTAATGGCAGCCATCATACCGATAGCATGAGCTCCCGGCCGTGGGATTGACCTTGTTTTGACCAAAATGCCGTCTGGGTACAAGGAATAGGAGATAAAGGAGACGGAAAGAAACAGATTGTGTTTATTGGCACCGTGATAATGACAGCGCGATCCTGTGTTATTGACACCACCAGCTAACAACCCCATGCTGCTAACTTGAGCTGTTAATGAAGCTCACCATTAGATATAGCCTAGGTGTGAGCATACCGACTGCCTGTTAAAAGTGATATTACAGTACCAGCCACCACTGTGCACTTTATGTGATCTTGGGATTTAAACTCTGTAAGAGGCAGGACAAACACTACTGTGGTTTTTATATACAGCCTATATTTTTCTGAACCGTAGCATGAAGGTTCCTCATGCTCAGACAGTTGGGCAAGCCAGCTTTCTCTGTCCGGGGGCAACATTGTGGAACTAACTTTTCTTCAAAAGCAGTGGGCCTTGTGGTTAGCGTGTCCGCCGTGAAACTTGAAGGTCGGGGTTCGATTCCCGGCCGGGTAGGACCAAAGACTGTAAAAATGGGACCTAATGCCTCCCTGCTTGGCTCTCAGCATCAAAGGGATGGATTGGGGGTCATATCGAATCGAAGTGCCTCCAATCAGTTGGTCGGTGTGAGCTGGCCACCATTGGTGTGTGAATGTGTGAAGTGAGGACGCTGGCGTCAACTGTTCGCCGCTCTACTTCCCAATGTTTGAATGAATGTACCATTGTAAAGCGCTTTGAGCACTCGGAAAAGCGCTATAAAAATGCAATCCATTATTAACTTCGGAGGCTACATTGAAAATGAGGGCTTGGCATATACAGTAATTAAAGGTGATGATGATGTGGTTATGCATGTATAATTTGCGTTTTGTCAATACCAAACGTCATCTCCGTCTTCCTTTTGTTCTCCCAGTCATTCTGCATCTACCAGCCTGGAGGTCTGATCTGTGTCGATGATTCAGACAGAGAACCAGACCATGCAGACTACAGTATCAGCACTCAGTGCAGTGTTAGATCTATGGCTGTACTTTGGGGACTAAAATAAAAAGCTCATTGACAGTAACTGGGAGCCTGGGTTTGTGGTCTGGCTGTTTATTAGAACACATCAATCCAAATGTGATTTTCTGGTCCCTACTGAGCACAAACTGAGGCAGTAGGATCTGCTTTCTTTGTTTCTTTCTTGCTTTCTTATTCAGATTTGTTATTTAAATTTCTTAATTCTTAAATAAAATTTTAACACAAATAACACATGGGAACGCTAACTCAACCTGCTGAGCAATTTTTTTTTTTTTAAATTTTACTGAAATAAAATCAAATAAAATAGTAGGCCACGGTTTCACGGAGACATATCGCTGTGTCTCCCTGTAACCAGAGCGCATACAGTATAGCTCGAGGGATCTGCAAGCATTGGGGGCTTGTAGATCACCTATTCTTTTTAAATGTTCAAATCCTGTACAGGAAAACATGGCATATTTTGGACATAATGTAGGTAATTAATCACGATTAATTCATTTTGAAGCTGATTACATTTTTTTAATCATGCAACAGCACTAGTACTTATCGAAGTCTGTTGCATGATGTCTGTCCAGTGCATGTGCTCTGTTTAGATTCTTGTTGTTTAAGTTTATTAGCTCTATATTGTGTATACAATACATGGTAGGAATACTTTTTTCTCATGCAATCATTCTGATCTGCTTTCTGTCCAAAAAAAAAAAATCAACCAAATGTTCTGGAGACTTGTTGGTTTGATCGACTTCAAGGTTTCTACCCGTCAGCATATTAGCACATTAGCACACTGCCTTGAGCTCAGAGTTAGATATAGGTGTGAGGATGTGTTTGCCTTGAGAACGAAGCTCAGAGTTAGAGATAGGTGTGAGGATGTGTCTGCCTTGAGCTCAGAGTTAGATATAGGTGTGAGGATGTGTCTGCCTTGAGCTCAGGGTTGGATATAGGTTGTGAGGTGCTGCCTGCCTTGAGAATGAAGTTACTGTAGATACACAGTAGATGTAAGATATAGATGTGAGTTAGAAATAGGTGTGAGGATGTTGTCTGCCTGGAGACATAACACAAAATCCTCCATAATTTATTGATAAATAAATTCAGGGAACTGTTCAGCTGTTTACAGATCGGAAGTCATGACCTCATCTTAGGATGTTGGACGATGCGTGGTCACTTCCTGTTTATCGTCCAGAGCTAACGGAGTCTAATGGCAGCCATCATACCGATAGCATGAGCTCCCGGCCGTGGGATTGACCTTGTTTTGACCAAAATGCCGTCTGGGTACAAGGAATAGGAGATAAAGGAGACGGAAAGAAACAGATTGTGTTTATTGGCACCGTGATAATGACAGCGCGATCCTGTGTTATTGACACCACCAGCTAACAACCCCATGCTGCTAACTTGAGCTGTTAATGAAGCTCACCATTAGATATAGCCTAGGTGTGAGCATACCGACTGCCTGTTAAAAGTGATATTACAGTACCAGCCACCACTGTGCACTTTATGTGATCTTGGGATTTAAACTCTGTAAGAGGCAGGACAAACACTACTGTGGTTTTTATATACAGCCTATATTTTTCTGAACCGTAGCATGAAGGTTCCTCATGCTCAGAGTTGGGCAAGGCAGCTTTCTCTGTCCGGCGGCCAGCATCTTGGAATTAACTTTTCTTCAAAAGCAGTGGGCCTTGTGGTTAGCGTGTCCGCCCTGAAACTGGGAGGTCAGGGTTCGATTCCCGGCCGGGTCAGACCAAAGACTGTAAAAATGGGACCCAATGCCTCCCTGCTTGGCTCTCAGCATCAAAGGGTTGGATTGGGGGTCATATCGAATCGAAGTGCCTCCAATCAGTTGGTCGGTGTGAGCTGGCCACCATTGGTGTGTGAATGTGTGAAGTGAGGACGCTGGCGTCAACTGTTCGCCGCTCTACTTCCCAATGTTTGAATGAATGTACCATTGTAAAGCGCTTTGAGCACTCGGAAAAGCGCTATAAAAATGCAATCCATTATTAACTTCGGAGGCTACATTGAAAATGAGGGCTTGGCATATACAGTAATTAAAGGTGATGATGATGTGGTTATGCATGTATAATTTGCGTTTTGTCAATACCAAACGTCATCTCTGTCCTCCTTTTGTTCTCCCAGTCATTGTGCATCTAGCAGCCTGGAGGTCTGATCTGTGTCGATGGTTCAGAGAGAGAACCAGACCATGCAGACTACAGTATCAGCACTCAGTGCAGTGTTAGATCTATGGCTGTACTTTAGGGACTAAAATAAAAAGCTCATTGACAGTAACTGGGAGCCTGGGTTTGTGGTCTGGCTGTTTATTAGAAGACATCAATCCAAATGTGATTTTCTGGTCCCGACTGAGAACAAACTGAGGCAGTATGATCTGATTTCTTTGTTTCTTTCTGTCTTTCTTTCTTATTCAGATTTGTTATTTAAATTTCTTAATTCTTATTTAAATAAAATTTTAACACAAATAACACATGGGAACACTAACTCAACCTGCTGAGCAATTTTTACTGAAATAAAATCAAATAAAATAGTAGGCCACGGTTTCACGGAGACATATCGCTGTGTCTCCCTGTAAACACAGCGCATACAGTATAGCTCGAGGGATCTGGAAGCATTGGGGGCTTGTAGATCACCTATTCTTTTTAAATGTTCAAATCCTGTACAGGAAAACATGGCATATTTTGGACATAATGTAGGTAATTAATCACGATTAATTCATTTTGAAGCTGATTACATTTTTTTAATCATGCAACAGCACTTATCAAGGTCTGTTGCATGATGTCTGTCCAGTGCATGTGCTCTGTTTAGATTCTTGTTGTTTAAGTTTATTAGCTCTATATTGTGTATACAATACATGGTAGGAATACGTTTTTCTCATGCAATCCTTCTGATCTGCTTTTTGTCCAAAAAAAAAAAAAATCAACCAAATGTTCTGGAGACTTGTTGGTTTGATCGACTTCAAGGTTTCTACGCGTCAGCATATTAGCACATTAAATAATATGATATAATATATTTATAATAAACACTCACTTTTGCCATTGCAGTTCATCTTGTTCATCTCAGTGTCTGATTTACTGATGGAGCGAAGTTTACTGGACTGTCTGAGGATTCCCTGAGAATACAAACATACATATACGCACATACACATACATATACACACATACATATACACACATACACACATACATATACACACATAGACATGTACACACATACGTATACACATATACATATATGGACATATAGAGTTTAGACTGCCTGGAGTTTCCCTGGTGACAAAATACGCAGTTCATACATCAACACATGAACATTTGCAGGATCAGTTTAATACATAGTGATCATTCAGGCCATAAGACGGTTCTCCACAGAGATGAACGGATGTCAAAGCAGGAGGTTTTCATGATTTTTAAATCCATTCCAAGCACATTTCGGTCCAGACCTCATCTGCTATGGCTGCCCAGTCAGCACCATCAGGACCAATTAGTGACGTCTTGATTGTGTTCAGATCAAGACAATCCAAGTCAAATCTGTCCCAGAATATCACCTGATTTCAACCAACACAAATCCTGTCCACTAAAGACAGATGTCCCTGGATGAATCATCCCCATATGGGCTGTGATGTGGCCTAGTCTTGAACGTCACTGGAGTCCTCTGGTGGACTCCAGTGTGCATCACATTCACCCATTCACACACACATTCATACACTGATAATGGTGGAAACCATGCAAGGTACCTACTAGCACATCAGGAGTAATTAGGGGTTCAGTGTCTTGCTCAGCGACACTAACTCTGCGGGAGCCCAGGATCGAACCGGCGACCTTGTGGTTACCATCCGGTTACTCTACCTCTGAGTCTTGCCGCTATTCTGGCCCGGACCTGACTAGTTATGATTGATTTAAGTTAGTCTGGCCTCAACCTGACTCTGATTAATCCAGGGACGTCTGTCTGTAGTGGACATTTGTGTTGGTTGAAATCAGGTGATTATTCTGGGACAGATCTGACTTGTCTTGGATTACCTTGATCTGGAGACAATCAAGACGTCAGTAGTGACTGTGTGTGAATGAACAGCAGAGGGTCTGGCTGTCGGTTCTCCACCCAGACCCTCAGGTCAGAGCTGTTTACTCACCATGTCCATGAGACGGTGCTTGCTGCCTTCAGAAGAGACATTGTGCGTCTTCCCCTTCCTGTGAACACATTAACAGCAATTAATAACACATAATGAATCACTAGGACTAGTAGTAGTGTTGTAGGACCCGGCCTTTGACCACAAGTTTTGCGAGTCCACATTTGCATGTACTGATTGATGGGTCTCTGTCTCTGCCTCTCCCCTTAACACATTGACCGTGACAATGTGTTAAGGCAGCCCGATCTCACAGATAATAGTATGCACGGAATGCCACCTACGGAATTGCGTGCATACACTAGTAACACTACTAGTAAGCGCCAAAATCCGTGCATATGAACTTGGGCGTTGTTTTCAAGAACATGGAAGTGGCTAGTTGGGGTTGGGGAAGTTTGGGTTTTATAATATTTACTATTCTGTCCCTAACACTACACCGTGGTCAATGACTTACTCCAGGCTTTCAGTTTTTTGCACAGCGCAGATGAAAATGAAAGCCTGGTTGGGTGTTCAGGCTACTTGGTCCCAGACCGAGTCCAAGTCCAGGTCAAATTAAAGGTTAAGTCCAGTGCACATACCTCTGGCAGCCCACACACAGTTCGGACAGTAGATTCTAGTTCCTCTCAGTAGATTGTAGTTTCTGAAGTTAGATTCCAGTTTCTGACACTAGATTCCAGTCCATGACACTAGATTCTACTCCATGACACTAAATTCTAGTTTGTGACACTAAATTCTAGTTTCTGGACAAATCTCTTTCTGTGTCAGTGATAGTTAACAAGGACCCCCCAAAATATCTATTATTTAGCTGCAGAACCTCATCAAAAAGCATGTTGTTCTAGGTGATCCCCCAGAAGCAAAGACTTGAGTTAAAAATGTTTGCTTCCGAAATAATTAATGATTTGCACCACGTTTTCACGATTTTTTCAAAAATAGTAGAGATACAAGCTCATAGCGCGCCACTCGGTGGCGCGCTATGAGCTTGTAGATCTTCTATTTTTTCAATAGCTAAAACATAAGGGTTAACGTACCTCTGGCAGCCCACACACAGCACCACGATGAGGATGGTGACCACGAAGGCGGAGGCGGCAGCGATGCAGCCCAGCAGCAGGACCTTGCCGACGGGAGGAGCCGTGAAGTTCAGCCCGTCCTGCATCGAGGCCATGTGGGGGCGCTAGCGAGCGCTGGCTGCTGCTGCTGCTGACGACACACACGCGCTCACGCACACACACATGTAGACGCTGCGGGGAGGCAGCGGCCCCCGCACCGCTGCGCTGGCACACACACACACACACACACGCGCACGCATGCACGCACACACACGCACGCACACTCACACACACATGCAGGCAGCGCGGTCCCGCTGGGATCTGCCGTGGGAAAGGACAACAGGTGGTGTGTAATTACAACAACGATGTGACATTTTGCGCACAGAGAGAACCGCTGTTAGCACAGCGTCCGTATTCCTATGGGGGGATGGAACACCTTCTGCAGGTAGCACCCATATGGAAAATATTTTACATGCAAACTCCTGAAAGTTAGCCAGACTTCAGTCTGAATTGTCATTCCGTTTCACTTCATTATTCAGACTGAAGTCCCTCTCTACTACAGCAGTTTCTGGGATGGGCGTGATCAAAGCAGCAGTCTTCACGGTGATTGGTTCATACCAACCCATATCAATATTGGGAAAGCAGACGACGTTGTTGTCATTATTATGCTAATGTGTTACCATTAGCATAATAATGACGTTGCTAACTAAACAAACACAGCTGACGAGCGTTACTAGCATGTGAACAAAAGCAGTAAAATATGTCGGATGATGATGTTTATAAAACCTAAAGCCTGACGCTTCTTTAAAGAATAATAAAGTGAAACGAAGTGAGTGACAGGGCTGTTGGTCAATCAGGTGCTTGGCATGGATTTCCAACCGACAAAAACAGCCCCAAAGGCACGGAAGCCAGTCCTTGAATCACAAAGAAAAAATAAGGTAGTATTTTTAAGGTGCTGATTCAGGGCTGAGGCAGGCTACCTGAAAGTGGCACCTTTCATAGTATGTTAAAGTTAATATAAGATTCCATAGTATTATGACTGAATTTTGAAAATTATATATAACATTGAAAAAGATATAAGATCCATAGTATTTTTTGTAAAGTGAAATATATTTAATTTATAAGAATTATATTATATGATATGCAATATGCAAGACAGATATAAGATCCATAGTATTTTTCTTGTAAAGTAGCTTGTATGAAAGGTGCCACTTTCAAGAGTTTGCATTTTTTTTTACATATGGGCAGATCTACAAGCTCATTGTGTGCTGGCAGAGCAGTCTGATACATTTCATCCACATAGGCACGTGGGCAGGGCGATTTTTAGCCCTTATCGCCAAGGCCCGAGAGAGAGCACAAAGATTGGAACGAGAGCACACAGATCAGCCTTTCTACTGGAGCAGTCCACCCTATATGTATAATTACATATCCAAACTAAGTCAGTTTAGCCTGATTATCAAACTCCAGCTCAGTGTTCTGAAGCTTGATTCTGGCATTGTCCCATGATGTCTCAGCGACTTCCCTCGGGGAGGGAATTCCAACTTCCCTCAACCAATCAAACAAAACAGATTGACAACAGACGCTGTTGTCAATCATGTGGCTAATGGGCTAGCCCGTTTGCAAACCAAACAAACATAGTGCTACTAGGATGTGAACAAAAGAAGAATAATATGTGGGATGATGAGGTTTATAAAACCAGACGCGTCTTTAAGAGATTATTTATCATAGGTTCGTTTAATGGACAATGTCTTGAGACACAGTGCACTCAGATCTTTGGGTTTGAACCCAGGCTAAAATCAGTTCTAACCAGGGGTGGACTGACAGTCTGGCATACAGGGCATTTTCCCGGTGGGCCGACCCCCCCGGGGGCCGTTAATGTCGTGTTTTAATTTAAAAAAAAAAATCTGCACAAAACCGGCCCACGAATCAGTGCTGGCGGCCCTCTGTCCTCTTCAAATGAGACTGCCTATTGCAGGGTTTTTATAGTCAACTAAAACTAACTAATTTTAGTTAGCCCGAGCCCCAGAGCCCCTTATGTCTTAAATTCTCACATTCTCACAAAGATTCAGAGGGCCGCTCTGAGGGCCGCTCTGAGACAAAATTGCCCGGTACGTTTTGAGCTCCCAGTCCACCCCTGGTTCTAACTCCACAATTACTATTATATACTTGTATCAATGCATAGGAGGCACCTTAAAGAATGTGTATCAAGTGGATGTTTAGTGGTAGCATCCACCAGAACAGATTGACTGTCTGTCTAGAGACAGAGAGACAGGGAAAGAGACAGACAGAGAGAGACAGAGACAGGTATGTACAGAGTGACTGCTACAGAGAGAGAGACAGAGACAGGTATGTACAGAGAGAGGCAGACACAGAGAGAGACAGACACAGAGAGAGACAGACACAGAGAGAGACAGACACAGAGAGACAGAGACAGGTATGTACAGAGTGACTGCTACACAGAGAGAGACAGACACAGAGAGAGAGACAGGTATGTACAGAGTGACTGCTACAGAGAGAGAGACAGAGACAGGTATGTACAGAGTGACTGCTACAGAGAGAGAGACAGACACAGAGAGAGACAGACACAGAGAGACAGAGACAGGTATGTACAGAGTGACTGCAACAACAGAGAGAGACAGACACAGAGAGAGACAGACACATAGAGAGACAGACAGGTGTGTACAGAGTGATTCCTAGCCCCAGAATAAACTCACAGACAGCAGACTAACATCAGTATGTTGTGCCACTGCTAGTCTGCTACTGCACACAGCTTTGGTGATACTGTCATTCTGCTCCGCTCTGCTCGCTATATTTGGAGTAGAAATCAGGTGTACAGGCGACGTGTGTGTGTGTGTGTGTGTGTGTGTGTGTGTGTGTGTGTGTGTGTGTGTGTGTGTGTGTGTGTGTGTGTGTGACACACACACACAGGGGAGAGGCAGAGGGAGGGAGGAAGAGTACAGGAAAGGAACGTACATGTGTGTGTGTGTGTGTGTGTGTGTGTGTGTGTGTGTGTGTGTGTGTGTGTGTGTGTGTGTGTGTGTGTGTGTGTGTGTGTGTGTGTGTGTGTGTGTGACAGAGGCAGCTACAGCTCCGTCTCATCACGTTCTTTCTTTCTTTCAAGCGTCTTCAAACACCTGCAGCCTGCCTCAACGCTCTCCTACGCAACGCTACGCAACCTAGACCACCCTGCCACACACACACACACACACACACACACACACACACACACACACACACACACACACACACACACACACACACACACACACACACACACACACACACACACACACACACACACACACACACACACACACACACACACACAGCGCACACAACACAGCAGACCACCAGTGCAGACTGCCTCAACTCGCTGTTACATGGGCAGTGGATTTTCTCTGAATATCCACTGCATGAAAACAGCGGTAGAGTGAAAACAGTAATGGTCAGTGGATTTGCCCATAAAACCACACCAAGGTGTGGCGGACTGGCGGTACGATCTGGGATTTGGGAGCTGCTGATTCATGCTAAATATCAATGTATTCTGTGCGACGTATTGCTGAAATGTGTGATGGACTGGAATCTCGTGTGTGTAACTCTGAAGTGAACCTGATTCATGTTCAGTAATCTACTGACACATCGCCTGCTTTCTATTTGGTCGTAGAAAACAGGCGATGTCCAATGCAATGGACGCAGATGTGTAACGCTACGTCTCAGCAAGGTCTGTTGTTGTAGTCCGTTGTTGTGTTCATGTGACCAGAACGCTGGCTTCTGATTGGAGCATTCACTCTTTACACATGCGCACGCGTGCACGTGCACACACACACACACACACACACACACACACACACACACACACACACACACACACACACACACACACACACACACACACACACACACACACACACACACACACACACACACACACACACACACACAAAAGTAGTATAGGAGGCTAGAGTCAACTACTGTATAATAAGAGAGAGTAGTGACACTCCAACTTGACTCCATGTTTGGAAGTAACATTAACTAACATAGTTCCACACAAACCACTCTCATCCATCCACTTGCATTGACAGCAGGACTCCAGGACTCCAGGCGTGAAGCATGAAACACAAGATCAAAGCGTGTCGCCACGCTCTTTTTCCAGTTACTCTCAGGGGCGGATGTAACATTTCCCAATTGGGGGGGCAGGCGAAAATGGTAAGCGGGGGACTTCATCACGGGCGATGAAGCCACACCCATACCATTTTTGGTTACACGACTTTTACAATTTTAAACAGCAGTTGTTGTTGAAGTTGCAACACACACGCAGCATGCATAAAGCTAAAGGTCTGACTCAGAGAGCTTTCTGTTTTCAATGATGAAATGCTGTTGGTTTAGTGGTGACACAGCTGTAGTTAGTTAGTAGCAGTAGTAGTAGCCTAGTGTTTCAATTCATTCATAAATATACTGTAAGCACTTTAATTTGAAATATCTTGGGTTGTTTTCCATGCCATCATGTTTGGTGGGGCAGACTGGGCATTTAGGGGGGCATTGCCCCCCCCCCCATACCCATGCCCAGATCTGCCCTGGTTACTCTGCAGCCAACGAGCATCCGAACATTTTACACAGAATAAAGCCATGTAATAAGTGTCGTTAGTCGGTCGGTAGGACTGTATAATTAACAGCATGGCGCTCCTGGATGCTCTGTAACAGGGGTTTTCAAACTTTTTGACACCAGGGACCACTATTTATTCAGGATTTAAGCCACATTTATTCAGGATTTAAACCACCATTTGAGGACATTTTAGTCCCACAGACCCCAAAATCTAAAGATTTATTTTGCTTTTGTCCACAATTCCAGGCTGGATTTGGGGAAACAAAACAAGCAAAACATACATTCCAAAATGGCTAATTCAGACGATGAATATTTTAACTCTTGAGAGTGTGAAAATGAAACCAAATGGACCCGCAAGGGTCCATTTGGTTTCATTTTTACGTTCTCAAAGTTACATCTGGTTAACCAGCTTAGCTGGGGACCACCTGGAACCCTCTCAGAGACCACTGGTAATTATAAATGCAGCACCGTGCGGTGGAGAGGATCCTGAGAGTCGTCCGAACCAGACGTGGAAACGCTGATAATATATTCATCCTAACGTGGCTGTTAGTCAGCCTGATAATTAGGGTCTGCCTGCTGTTTTAACCTCTCACAGAAAAAGGGAAAACGGAGTGAATATTTAGCGGATCGAGAGAGAGAGAGAGAGAGAGAGAGAGAGAGAGAGAGAGAGAGAGAGAGAGAGAGAGAGACCGAGAGAGAGAGACAGAGGGAGAGAGACCGAGAGAGAGAGAGAGAGAGAGAGAGAGAGCTCTTCACCCATTTTCAACCTCATCTTCACAACAGAATTGGTCCTTTTTAATGCTCATTAACCGTCACCAGTTTAAATTCACCCCAAACTCCCACATTGAATAGATAACTATGTATTTTTGCATGGTTATACCTATAACACAAAATCTATCTTCTATTTTATGTACTTAATATCTTGCACAGGACTTATATCAGGCAAGTAAAGCATCAATAATAACATCAGTTGAGGCTGAAGTTGCAACAGACACGCAGCATGCATAAAGCTAAAGGTCTGACTCAGAGAGTTTTCTGTTTTCAATGATGCCTAGATCCAGGCCTGGATGGACAGTTTCTCTCTATTCACTCTCTCCTGTTCAGTTCAGTTCAGTTCAGTTCCCTGTTCAGTTTTCACCCATGATTTTGTAATCCATTTTTCCCCCCAGCACGAATTACCTAATGTGATCCTGGGCTCTACACACCCTCCACCAACCTGGGGAGGCAGCGGACTGGCCTCAAGCTTCCTTCAATGCATGAGGAGTCCAAGCTGCCTTCTTTTCACCTGACAGTGGGGAGTTTCCCTGGTTGGACGTAGCGCGTGGAAGGAACACGTTATTCCAAACCTTTATGGGCACTGATGAGCCGGGAGGATCATCTAAATAAAAATAATAAAGGAAGTCCGCACACAGCTATGTTCCACAGTGTTTATTGAATTAAAACACCGAAAGTGTCACACGACGTTTCGGCCAAACATGGCCGAAACGTGCTTTAATTCGACTGATTGTTTTATGGTTTAGTATTTTAACGTATTTGTAGCCCTAAAGTTGATGATGAGTTGATGAATGTAATTCATGTACCCCTAGCTGTTACAATACAAAATGCACTCTAAAAACTGAAATAACAGAGCCCACTGGTGGTGCTGGGGTGGTGGTGGGACCAAACATCACGAAACAACCAGGAATTTTAATGCAGAAGGATTTAAGGCAGGAAGACGCAATCATTCTAGGAGCGCTTAAATATCCCACCCTATTAGTCAACTGACTGCCACATCAAATCACGTATGTCTTGTACACACTGAATAGTCCCGCATATTAAGGTATAGCATATTAACCCCTGATTACATGATGTCCCTTGATCATAGCATGGACACGCTTGAGTATATCTGACTGAACTAACTCCACAAGCTACGTATCATTTATAGCGCCACCATGAGGCCGATTTGAAACATGTGGGGCTGAAGATCTTCCTTATATCTAGAGGCTACGGAGATTGTCTGTGGATAGTTTAAACATTAAAGGACAACTTTAGTTTTCTTTCAAACAAGGTTGATGTTTTAGGTTGTAATTAGAGAAAGTAAAATATGGGTGTTAATTATTTAACATTCCATGCCATCTTTTACTCTCTTATGGAGGTCCCCCTGGAATGTCTTTCCTGCATTTGGTAAACGTGCAGGTCCTTGACCAGGGGTGTAGTGGATCAAAAATATTTTTGGGTCTGAAAAAAAAAATCATTAGCATGGTGAAATCAAGATGTGTTTCACCATGGTAATGAGTTTCCTTTTTTCTGAGAGTGTACAAATGGAACCAAATGGACCCGCTAGGGTCCATTTGGTTCACATTTGTACACTCTCAGAAAAAAAAATGGAGGGAATTCCCCTTTCAGAGGCGTCCCCCCACTTCTAAAAGTACCACTACAACACTGTCCTTGACAGACATGTAAAAGCTGTGGAACCAGAGTAAAGTGCTTAGCCATAGCTTCCTAGCTCACAACAGTTGTATTGTTTTTCATTGAACAGGAGCACTACAGGAGACACACCTGTGATGCAATCACACCTTCCACACTGACCACGTGTCCAGGGTAGGGTTGCTCAGTGCGTGCACCAAACACATTCAGTGCACCACACACTGAATAAACCAACAGACCGCACCAAATGCACCCAATAAACCAAATATAATTGAATGAACACAGTGCGTTGAGGGCGCTTTTCTGAACGAGCCCTAAGCCCTCCTCCCCTAGTCACAAGCAAAGAGTCTCCTCTTTGCTTGTGACTAGGGGAGGAGTATCCAATGGGCACATTAGGCCTAGGCCCAGGGGTCCCCGAGCTAGGGGGGCGCCTTGCGCTTGAGTCTGTGTGATGGCGAAGAGGCTCAAGGTTCAAGGTTCAAGGTTTAAGGTTTTTTATTTGGATGAATTAGAGTTTCCATTTTCCACAGTGCAATAAGACAATAGACAGTGCAATAAGACAATAGTCAAGACAATAGACAGTGCAATAAGACAATAGTCAAGACAATTGACAGTGCAATAAGACAAAGTCGAGACAATATATAGACGAGACAAACAATAGTGCAGCAGACCAGTAAAGTGCAAACTGTACACCTAATTTGAGGTGAAGGTGCTAAGCTAACCAGGTGTGATAAAGTGGCAGTAGTGTGAAGCTAACAGACAGCTAGACAGCGAACAAGATGGCGGCGCGTGCAGACGCAGCGGCTCGGAATCGAACCCAGGGCCTTCTAGCTGTGAGGCGACAGCACTAACCACTGTGCCACCGTGGCACGTACCCAACCCTATAAATGGTGGCTCAGGAGTGTGACCACAGTTGGTCCACAGACCTGTTGACTGAGTTGCAGCAAAGGGATTGAATTCAGTGTGTGAGGAATTCTAGATAGATAGATCAGAGATAAAGTAAACATCCTGTCAGGGGGTTTCTGAATATCACTTTACATATATTATATAATAATACTGTAAGATCAGCTTACCTATACGGATGCTGAGACCTGAGCCTTTCCCCACGGGGATCAATAAAGACCTGTCTGTCTGTCTGTCTGTCTGTCTGTCTGTCTGTCTGTCTGTCTGTCTGTCTGTCTGTCTGTCTGTAGCACACATACTTCTCTAACCGTGACAAAGCCGCGTGTCTTTAAATAGCATTGCATGTAGGCAGACATAGCACCCTATAGCATAATTGCAGGGCTTGACAATAAATTATAGGCAACTATTTAGCCAAAAATCCCCAAAATATATAGCTATATTTTTTGCTGTTTTCTACTTTCATGCTGCAGCTGTTTCCCTGCAGACAGACACTTGCTTTGCCCTGCAGACGGTCAGGAACTTGTTGAGAACAAATCCTTTTCATTGGGCTCATGACAAGGCGGTGCTAGTGTGTAAAGGGGTGAGGGGTGGGTGAGGCGGCCTTTTAGCCAATCACAGCGCAGCAGTCTCCAGCAGTTTCATAATGAGCCAATAGAGTGGAGGTGAGGTGGAGTTAGATTCAAATCTGTTTACAAACACAGATTTTGCACACACTAAATAAACTAACAATAAAGTTATCTATATTACCTTTAATTATTGCAGGACTGAACATATGAGAACGCACAAATGTTTGTGTACCACAGTGGTGTTTCTAAGCAATTTGGAGCCCTAGGCAAGATTTTCCCTGGAGCCCCCCCCTTACCAAATGGACCCGTAAGGGTCCATTTGGTAAGGGGGGGCTCCAGGGAAAATCTCCTGTAAAATGGCGCCCCCAAAGGATAAAATTATTAACTATTTTTAAGTTTTCTGTTCTAGTTATAGAGGATAGGTATAATGTATTTAACCATATTATGCTCATTAGCCGGGTATCCTTTTTAGCATGTCTGGTGGTCGACCCCTCCCCTCGCCCCCCTCCCCTCATGGCGCCCTAGGCAACTGGGCCTAGTCTGCCTAAAGGCAAAAACGCCCCTGGTGTAGCTTGTATGTATGGGGCATACAATTGGAAGGTAAAGTATGTAAGTATGTAAGCCTTGCTGAGCCATGTCATGAGGCCCAGCTGAGCCACGAGGCCCATAGGGCAAGTTCCTATCTCCTGTTTCTGTAGCGTGAGGCAGCTTTGATGTACAAGTACACCCCCTGGACATGACGCTAGTATATCACAGGGACTTCCCAGGCACTCCCAATCCAACCCTTGATGTTGAGTGCCAAGCAGGGAGGCATTGAGTGTTTGGTATGACCCGGCCGGGAATCGAACCCCCACCTCCCAGTCTCAGGCATTCACAACAGAAAGATTTCTGTCGTGAATGCGAAAGACTGCTATTAAAACGAATACTGCTGCGTATTGTCGGAAAGTGTCGCTTCGTTTAGTGGGTGTGGAGTCTCATTCGAATCCTAATGCGCTGCGCATCAATTAACCACATTCTACTCTAATATACTCTAATACTCCCCAAAACGCAGATGGTTTCACCAATCACTTCAGGTGTAAATGCACTCACATTAAACATACAGAGAGAAGGAAGGAGAAGGCAGGGGCGGATCTATGCATGGGCATGGGGGGGCAATGCCCCCCTAAATGCCCAGTCTGCCCCACCAAACACGATGGCATGCAAAACAACCCAAGATATTTCAAATTAAAGTGCCTATATTGATTGGATGATATGATAAATGATTTGAAACACTACTACTGCTACTAACTAACTACAGCTGTGGCACCACTAAACCAACAGCATTTCATCATTGAAAACAGAAAACTCTCTGAGTCAGACCTTTAGCTTTATGCATGCTGCGTGTCTGTTGCTTCAACAACAACTGATGTTATTATTGATCCTTAATTGCCTAGTAAAAGTTCTGTAACATAAAATGGTATGGTGTGGCTTCATCACCCGTGGCACAAAGCGACACAGGCGATGAAGCCGACCCCGTACCATTTTCTCCTGCCCCCCCAATTGGGAAATGTCACATCCGCCCCTGGGAGAAGGCATCATTACGCACTAAACGGCGATGCGTGAAGATGCCCAAGTGTTTGTGCTTTGTAACACAGACCTCAACAGGGAATCCTGATGCTGACAGACACATGCATGCATGCTTGTTTAGTTGTAGCTTTATATAGTCTCGTATATAGCTTAGATTTATAGTTGTAGTTTCTAGCTGTACTATATTGTAGTTTCTAGTAGCTGTATATATGTCCTGTCTAGCTGTCTGTTAGCTTCACACTACTGCCACTTTACCACACCTGGTTAGCTTAGCACCTTCACCTCAAGTTAGGTGTACAGTTTGCACTTTACTGGTCTGCAACACTATTGTTTGTCTCTACTGTATATTGTCTCGACTTTGTCTTATTGCACTGTCTATTGTCTTGACTATTGTCTTATTGCACTGTCTATTGTCTTATTGCACTGTGGAAAATGGAAACGCTATTTCATCCCTGTATATGTCCTGACATACACTGGAGTGACAAATAAAAATCCTTAAACCTTGAACCTTGAATGCATGCACACACACGCACACACAATCTCAATACAATACAATACAATACGCATGCACTGCAACCTCATTCCTAACTTCCCATCACATTATATCCTGCTCCTAAAGTCCTGCAACTTTAACTATTACTAATCCTATTATATTTCACTGTGTATGAATTGAAAACATTGATGATAAAGGTCCCTGCTGCGTTTCCATTAGCTGTGGATGACATTAATTATTGAGTGAGTGCACAGCCAGTGCTATACGAGTTTAAATGCTCATGTCTGATAATAACCAGGCTGTGCATTTGGAATGCACACATAATGTAATATCACAGAATTTCTAGGGATATTAACTTCTAAACAAGATAATATACTGTATAAATAATTTAATACTCAAACATGTATTATTCACCAAGACCAATTTAGAGTTAGTTGATTTAAAAGGCGTTCTGTGGGTTCATGATTTGGACAAGTGAATGGGGAATGAACTTTTTCCAAAGGACAAGTTGCCTCTAATTATAGGCCGATCTAGACGTTATGGGGCGGATATGGGGCGGATATAACATTTCCCAATTGTGGGGGGCAGGAGAAAGTTTTCGGTTTCAGGACTTTTATTAGACAACTAAGCATCAATAATAACATCAGTTGTTGTTGAAGTTGCAACAGACACGCAGCATGCATAAAGCTAAAGGTCTGACTCAGAGAGTTTTCTGTTTTCAATGATGAAATGCTGTTGGTTTAGTGGTGACACAGCTGTAGTTAGTTAGTAGCAGCAGTAGTGTTTCACATCATTTTAAATAGAAGCACTTTAATTTGAAATATCTTGGTTGTTCTGCATGCCATGTTTGGTGGGGCAGTCTGGGCATTTAGGGGGGCATTACCCCCCCATGCCCATGCCTAGATCCGCCCCTGTATGGGCCCCTGGGAGCCAAGGGCCCGCCATACACCGGAGCATTTTTCTTCCCATCGTGGCACATATTGTCTGAACACACACACCCACACACGCACACACACACACACACACACACATGCACGCACGCACGCACGCACGCCTCATCATGATGGTTTAGGACTTTGGGGTTAGTTTATTGATACAAAATGAACACGCTCATTGTAAATAATAGTGAAAAGGGCCGTGTGCGTCATTGTTATTCACTGTTACTTCTTTTTTGGGTGGGGCCCTGAGCTTGAGCCTCTTAGCGATCACACAGACAATCCAGGGCCCCCCTAGCTCAGGGGCCCCTGGGCCTGCCTGGGCCCAGTGTGCCCGTTGGATAATCATCCCCTAGCTGGCCCTGATAGTACAGTGTATGGTATAGTCTCTATACACATTTCTACTGTTAAACAGATCTTAGCATGCTAATGATTCTTACAATAACACCAGGCACGTGCTGTTTCTGTTTACTGTAAGTCACTTTGGAATTACAGTTTTTCCACAATTGTTAACAGCAGAAATAAAAAAATTGTCACAATTTGCACAACCTTCAAGAGACGATGGTCTCTTGAAGCCCGATGGTCCATCGGTCGCGGCTATGGTGAATAAGACTGGACTGATAGTAACAGGCGTGACCAGTGGTCAACCGATCAGCCATGGCTGATGGCCCATAGGCTGTGGCTAACCCCTAACCCTAAACCCTAAACATACAGTAACCTCAGTAAAACCTATGCCTAAACATAACCATAAGCGGCGACAGATAGGATACCTGCCGGGAGTGATAGGATACCTACCACGACTAATAGGATACCTGCCACGGCCGATAAACAGTCGCCAGATTTGCTGACCGACAACCATCGCCGCCACCGCTACTATCGGTCGAGACTCTTTTACTATCAGCCGTTGTAGTCGCAAGTTGATTTCTTCCTGCAACCTTCACTTCATATTCTTATAAATCACTTGACACAACTCACACTACATCACACTCTCTCATCTGCATTAGACACTGACCTTAGGTCTTTACACTCAATCAATTGACACATTGCCTTGTTGTTCAATTACTACAAACAAGCACTACAATGTTCAGTTGGTCCACACACAAATCATGTGAAATCCCCAAACATCAACATACAACACGCCACTATTCAAATCTCTATCCCTACCACTAACCCTAACATTCAGGTCTGGTGAGCAATGTGTTGGTAACATCTGACCATATAGATGTTCCATGGTAAATCGACTACATGTCATCTGTGAGGTTCCAGCATGCTGTTCAAGTGTGTGACAGGTCCCAGGTCCACCTGCATGTTTTTGTCCTACAGCATACATTCCACCTTATTCTCCTGTCCTGGAATCTATTGGAGTTCTTTTAGGTTTAGAGGCAGGGCCGGTAAAAGCAGTCGCTTAGGGCCACAAGCAGTAAGGGAGGAGATTTATTTTGTTTGTTATGTTTCCTCCTATACCATACCCAGGCTATATACTGGTGGTCCCCACCTTCACCCTTTAATAAACCCAAGTGGACCTGAATACTGATTCTACAAAACGTCTCCTAAACCCGGACAGTTTTCTGAATAAAACCTTAGCTATCTACATCAGTGGTCTGAAATATTTCATGTCAAAGGACCCCCCAAATCATCTTTATATGGACCGCATACAGACCCTATTCTGAAAATATGTAGTTCCAGGGACAATGTTCGCTGTGACAGAATATTCAAAGATTTTTGTTATCGTTTTGTTTTCTCATGTATTGTATGTCATTCTGTGCTGTGATCAGCAGGTAAATGGGAAAATAAAAAGGTAAATGGTGCATTTATACAGTGCCTTTATCCAAGGCGCTTTACATAGCGCCTTTACATAGCACCCATTCACACACACATTCACAGTCTTGCTCAAGCACACTACAACGGTACTGTAACTCTGGGGGAGCCCAGCATCGAACCAGCAACCTTGTGGTTAGCATCTGGTTACTCTTAGCCACTGCTACCCAGAGAGGTCCTTGAAAGAGAAGAGAGCGTTTCCCTCATTCCACGAATTATACGAAAATGTGTATTATTTACTAACCACGGTCGTGGTGACTGAGTGAATTCTTTATTCACCTCAGAAAGAATATCTAGTACATTTCCATGTGTGTCCATTATTAATACTACACGCACACACACACACACACAGCCGCCCTGCCAATCTGCTCACTGTTTGATAAAACCTCTCCTGGGACTTTATGTGGTGCAAAACCTCACCCTCAGTGGCACGCACACACACACACACACACACACACACACACACACACACACACACACACACACACACACACACACACACACACACACACACACACACACACACACACACACACACACACACACACAGAGAGAGAGAGAGAGAGAGAGAGAGAGAGAGAGAGACAGAGAGAGAGACAGAGAGAGAGAGAGAGAGGGTCGACTGTTATTGTGTGAGAATGTGAATTAGGTCAAATGTTTGCTTGCAACAACGATTAAGCTGTGGCCCAATGAGGAGCAGTGTTGTAGCTGAACACACACACATGGGCCTATGAGCAGCTGTGTTACTGTATGCTCTGGACCAATGAGCCGTGGTGTAACGTACAGGCCTTTCAAACAGGAAGTGTTTAGTATAGCTCCTTGTCAATGAGACATGCATATTGTTTTGTATGTTGCGGTAAATTAACTATAGCTGAATAATCGATCAGAATGAGTCCTAGTCGACTCAACTATCAATCTCTCGATTTATTTTAAAAATGCCTTCAAAAATATATTATATGCTGTTTTTTGAATGATTCGGCTTAGAGATTGGCTGAATATGTTATACTAACAAGAACACCACTCGCAAGAGTGCAAATTTGCGTGTTGCACACCAGTAGGCCATGGCCTACTGGTGGGCAAGCAGAACCACCCCGAAAACAGCACACACACTCACCATTATAAGCCCAGTTGTTAGACCAAATTAGTGTTCTTCGTCTCGTATTCCATAATGTCCTCCTCCTCTCCATAGGGATCCAAAAACTTTCCACACTATTTTCTTGAAAATATTCCAGTCTTTTGTGAAAAGCACTTTCCATTTAGATCCTTATAGTGATTTTTGATTGATTCAACAAATCAAAGTGACAGGGTGGCGCTAGGCACAGGAGTGTTAATGTTCTGTAAATGTGTTCATGATGGGGAAAAAAATGCTCACTCTACTACTACCCCTGAGCCACTGCCACCCCTATTATATATCAATCATGAATGGCTAACCGCTAGAACCCAGAGCATCCTTATAGGCTTATTCTGGAGGAAATATCATAAGCTAGAATAGCAGAACATGTTAGTAGGGAGGTTAGACCTGTTCCTGTTCAAACCAACTCCCCACCCTCTTCATCAACATCACCTGCCTTTCATTATCATTGGGCCAACCCCCTGTCACAACCACCACAGTATGAACACACCTGTCTGTTCAGGGACGTAAAACTCCAATACACAGAGGGCCAAAAGGTCAAGAGCCAGACTGTGTTTCAACAAACAGGCACAGGCCCAAGCAAAAAAGTAATATCCCTTAAAGAATCAATGTCTCTTAGAGCAAGATGAATGAAACTGTACGCATTAAACCAAGCACTGCTCTCACAGTAAAGTGAGAAAGTAAGGCATGTAGAGTTGAGAAAGTAAAAGTAAAATTCTGATATTTCTTACATACAGAATCTTTAAACTTTGAGCACAAGGTGTGGTCTCTGTTTCTTACCAGTGAAGTGGTTTAAAATAAATGACTCCTTGACCAGCGCTATACCGTCTGCCTTCAAACAGGGAGGACATGCTAAAGCGTCTTTCTATTAGCACCAGGGACAACGCCTCCAGTCCAGCTGGCTGGCATCGCTTCAGTCCAGAGTCAATGGTTTTCAATCTTATTGATACCGTGGCCCACTGTTTATTCAGAATTTGAGCCGCGTAGGACCACCATTTGAGGACATTGTTGCCCCGACTCCAAAACTAAAGATTTCTTTTGCTTTTGTCCACAATTCCAGGCTGTATTTCGGAAACAAAACAGTCTAACATACAGATCAAAATGACCATTAATCTTCTACATTCTCTAGTTAGACTTAATTCTAATTCACACAATGAATATTTTAACTCTTGAGAGTGTAAAATGAAACCAAGGGTCCATTTGGTTTCATATTTACGCTCTCAAAGAGTTACTTCTGTTTAACCAACTTTCCATTTAGATGGGGACCACCTGGAACTCTCTAAGGGACCATTGGTGGTCCCCAGACTGATCTATCAGCACCATGGACAGCTCCCTCCAGTCCGTTCATCCAGCTGGCAGGCAGTTCAGACAACAACAGGTTAAAACAAAGACACTGGCTGAAGAAACGCCTGTGGAATGATAATGATAATAAATATACAACACAGAACGGAAAGGCACCACGGACCACAGAACATCTAGCATGTGGGCCGCACATGGACCACAGAACATCTAGCATGTGGGCCACACACCGGACCACAGAACATCTAGCATGTGGGCCACACACCGGACCACAGAACATCTAGCATGTGGGCCGCACACGGACCACAGAACATCTAGCATGTGGGCCACACACGGACCACAGAACATCTAGCATGTGGGCCACACACGGACCACAGAACATCTAGTATGTGGGCCACACACGGACCACAGAACATCTAGCATGTGGGCCACACACGGACCACAGAACATCTAGCATGTGGGCCACACACGGACCACAGAACATCTAGCATGTGGGCCACACACGGACCACAGAACATCTAGCATGTGGGCCACACACGGACCACAGAACATCTAGCATGTGGGCCGCACACGGACCACAGAACATCTAGCATGTGGGCCGCACACAGACCACAGAACATCTAGCATGTGGGCCACACACAGACCACAGAACATCTAGCATGTGGGCCACACACGGACCACAGAACATCTAGTATGTGGGCCGCATGTGGACCACATAACATCTAGCATGTGGGCTGCTCTCGGACCACAGAACATCTAGCATGTGGGCCACACATGGACCACAGAACATCTAGCATGTGGGCCACACATGGACCACAGAACATCTAGCATGTGGGCCACACACCAGACCACAGAACATCTAGCATGTGGGCCACACACCAGACCACAGAACATCTAGCATGTGGGCCACACACTGACCACAGAACATCTAGCATGTGGGCCACATGTGGACCACAGAACATCTAGCATGTGGGCCACACACGGACCACAGAACATCTAGCATGTGGGCCACACACCGGACCACAGAACATCTAGCATGTGGGCCACACACCGGACCACAGAACATCTAGCATGTGGGCCGCATGTGGACCACAGAACATCTAGCATGTGGGCCACACACCGGACCACAGAACATCTAGCATGTGGGCCGCATGTGGACCACAGAACATCTAGAATGTGGGCCACATGTGGACCACAGAACATCTATAACATGTGGGCCACATGTGGACCACAGAACATCTATAACATGTGGGCCGCATGTGGACCACAGAACATCTAGCATGTGGGGCACACACCGGACCACAGAACATCTAGAATGTGGGCCGCATGTGGACCACAGAACATCTAGAATGTGGGCCGCATGTGGACCACAGAACATCTAGAATGTGGGCCACACACCGGACCACAGAACATCTAGAATGTGGGCCGCATGTGGACCACAGAACATCTAGCATGTGGGCCGCACACCGGACCACAGAACATCTAGCATGTGGGCCACACACCGGACCACAGAACATCTAGCATGTGGGCCACACACTGACCACAGAACATCTAGCATGTGGGCCGCACACCGGACCACAGAACATCTAGCATGTGGGCCGCACACCGGACCACAGAACATCTAGCATGTGGGCCACACACCGGACCACAGAACATCTAGCATGTGGGCCACACACCGACCACAGAACATCTAGCATGTGGGCCGCACACCGGACCACAGAACATCTAGCATGTGGGCCGCACACCGGACCACAGAACATCTAGCATGTGGGCCACACACCGGACCACAGAACATCTAGCATGTGGGCCACACACGGACCACAGAACATCTAGCATGTGGGCCGCGCACCGGACCACAGAACATCTAGCATGTGGGCCACACACGGACCACAGAACATCTAGCATGTGGGCCGCGCACCGGACCACAGAACATCTAGCATGTGGGCCGTGCACCGGACCACAGAACATCTAGCATGTGGGCCGCACATCGGACCACAGAACATCTAGCATGTGGGCCGTGCACCGGACCACAGAGCATCTAAATATCTAGATCAGATGCAGCAACGCGTACCATCATTCATTCATTCATTCATTCATTCATTCATTCATTCATTCATTCATTCATTCAATCATCCACGGGGGAGGTTGTGTTTTGAGTTTTGTTTTTATCATCAGACCTGCTTGTGTAGTAGCAGGATTATTTTTAGCTTCTCTTCCTCCCTCTCTCTCTCTCTCTCCCTCCCTCTCTCTGTCTCTCTCTCTCTCTCTGCTCATCAAAGCATTTTTCCCCGATTCATTTTCTCCAGATGGATCAAAGTGATCGTGTTCGCGTAACGTGCCGTGCGGTGTCCCCCCGAGGTCAGCTGCATGTATGGCGACGCATGCACGACAAAGCCCCCCCCCCAACCACACACACACACACACACACACACAGACCATGTACGACGAGGGAGGGAGGGGAGGGGAGGGGCGGGGGCTCGCCTCTGTATGTATGAAACGTTTTAATGGTCGAGCCGTTAATTATTCTCGCAGATTCACACACACAGAATGCTGAACGTGCTTTCATATCCCACTACCACCACCCAAAAGGCATGATAAATGCAGGGCACAGGAGAGTTGATTGATCCCGTCAAAATCACGTCCATGTTGATACTGATCAATCGGCTGACAGGCTCCGGTAATTGGACGTCAAAAAACCCACAAAAGGCGATGCAGTAACAACATCATGCAGCTATAGTGTTAACACACGCACGTGTCCGCGTGTCAGATAGATAGAGACAGTCTATGATATATATATATATATATATATATATATATATATATATATATATATATATATATATATATATATATATATATATATATATATATATATATATATATATATATATATATATATATATATATATCCTTAAAGGAGAATTCCACCCATTTTCAACACATTTTACCATGTCATTAATAGGCTATACCTTAGAGGAAAAAAGCTCCCCTCCATTCTGTGTTCCCTAGAAATGGAGGTCTGAAAAAAATCATTAACATAGTGAATCCCAGCTTGGTGACATCATCAAGTTGCGTTTCACCACGTTAATGATTTTTTTCCTTTTAATTAAGATAATTAAGACCTATTTTTTTTCTGAGAGCGTGCAAGCTAGCGGGTCCATTTGGTTCCTCCTCAGAATAATATTGAAAATGGGTGGAATTCCCCTTTTAAGTCTGCGATCACAAAGAAAAGCAAGGGGCTGCATAATAAATGTATAGCCTGATATTTAGGCCTGCAGTCACCAATAAATGAGGACGGATTGAACCTTTGATGTGAGGTTCACCAATTAATCCGAATGCATATTAGATATATAGGCTAATCCAAGGCGTGTATACATAGACTATAGGTGAACACGCACGTTGTTTCATTCAGACATTCACATTGCGCTATTAAGCATCCATCCATCCATCCATCCATGATCCATCCGTCTAATACTCACTCAGCCAGCCGCATTCAGATGCTTCTCCTCGGATGATTCTTCCCGGTGCTGCTGCTGCTCTCCTCCCTGGATCCGAGCTGGATCCTCCGCATCAAGCATCATCAATCTTCGTGCTTCGTGCGTGTTAATGTCGCTGCTGCTGCTGCTGCTGCTCCGCCGTTCTCCACGGAACACCAATGCAGCATATTGCATCTGGCAGGCAGGCAGCAAGAGGCACAGAGTATAGACAATGTTTACGACAACTCCGTCCACTTCACGGGGCCAGTCCAATGGCGGCACTTCTACTTAGACTTAAATAAGGAATTGGGGACAGTAAATAGGGAGGGACAAGTCCTGGACCTGAAGTAGGCAGAAATGCATTGAACTCAGGCAACAGCCCAGCGTTAATGATCTTAAATAGCTTTAGACCGTTTTTAACATGAAAACATGCATAAAATGGCTCTTATTTGCGCCGCCCTCGTTGAAAACAATGCATTTCCAACTCCAGTTTGTCCCTATTCAGGCTGCATGGAAAGCAGCTCGAGCAGCTCGGTTTCTGACCCCTCAATGTCGCGACTCTGGGAACTAGCTGGCTCTGGCAGGCAGCGTCCGTGCAGGCAGCGTCCTGAGAGCCAGCCAGACCCAGGTCTACACACCCTCTCTGTCCCCACACCTGGCTGGGGCAGACGCGACTAGTTCTGCCTCTGGACGGATGGATGGATGGAGGATTCTCACGGCCTCAGTAATATATATATATGAATATATTTATACACTGTCTGTATGTATGGAAAGTATAAATATTCTCAGCCGCCGCGCCGCTAAATTCCTTAATCCCCCCTCCTCCTCCTCCTCCTCCTCCTCCTCCTCGCCGTCATCAGTGAATACTGGACAACTCGCCCTGCTTTGGCGTGGCGCGGTGAGCTGCCTGTACTTTTCGCCGAGACAGCTCACTTACTCGCTTACTTATTAGCCTCAATGCAACTCTAGATTATTTTATAATTGGGCTGAATTGGGCTGAAAGCAATTCGGTCCATCGACTCCCCCATAACAACAATTCTCATCTCCGATTTGTTTTTTTTAAACAATGTTAAACTCACCAACATTGCAGCTGTATGGAAAGGTTGAATTATCATGTGTTTGATAAAAATCCTCCATAGACATCTGTCAGTAAATTATTATTGAAGTTTGGAAGCAGGAGGCACTAGTCCAACCTGTTAAAACAACGAGCGCCTCCCAAGTCCCAAGCACTTTTATAAAGTAGCTCATAACATGTCTATGGTGAAAACATTTTACCAAAGTAAATCACAGACAGAAAACAAACAAACCTTGTTGGCTGTGTGCTACAAAAGAGGGAATCCCTTCAGTTTCAGGTCTTTATAACCCTTTCTGAAAAACTTCAGTCTCTTGTGTTTTTTGTATTTACGGTATAACTTTAAACAGTTGTTTTGTGACCATTCTAAACAGAGCTACTTCGTTGCTTATTTGCTTGCTTAGATAAAGTGAGAGCAGGACAAAGCAGGGGCATATAGAACTTGACTTTGACTCTTCAAAAAAAAAAAAAAAAAAAAAAAAAAAAAACGTTACAACAACTTCAAAATAAAAACATCTTGACATAAACAACACGAAATAATGTATTTTTTTTTAACATACATGACTTCACCAATAAACTTTATAAACTTGTGCTTTAGAATATAGCCTATCAACAATTATTAACTTTTTAACTCTTGGTCTTAGAAATAAAGTAAATGATATAACTCATTGTGGCAACAGTTACTTTTGTATTTAGAAGGTTTATTAAATGTATGAATTTGTGTGTGTGTTTTTTTTTTTGTAAGATATATGAACACACTTTTGTTCTCTAAGAAGTCCTCACACTCCACACAAAATGGTTTCTGAAATAAATACAGAATATTAAGAATTAGTGACACCATATTCCGGATCACAGTTGGTCTATACTTACCCTAAGATTTAGACTCTCGTCTAAATCTTTTGAATCATCACTCTACCAGTCTAATTGCACCTGCCTTATTTTTGAAAATAGAGTTCCACCTGATTACTATTCACCCAGAAACTGCATGGCGAAGAGCTGTAGTTCTCAATTAAGAAAATATTTTCATTCAACTCTTCTCGGAAGTGCCTCCTTTATCCTAATAGAGTTGTGCAGCCAGTTGCGCTATTAGATGAGGAGATTCAGAGATGAGTGGATCAAGACAAACTCTTTTTAATGAAATCTACGGCTCTGTGCATTGAAATTTATTAGTGAATACGAATAGTGACCAGACCTGTGGAACTCCATGTTTGTGTCCTTATTTGTTGCATTTGTGAAAGTTAAAGAGTTATTTTGAGTCCGAAACATTCATTCCAGCCGATCTTCTGGCAAGCAAAACAACGTATATCGTAAAACGATTTGTCAGAATCGAAAAATGCCTTTCTATGAGAGTTATTAGGCTATCCTATACTGACTGATAGGCTGTCTGGTGAGTTGTCTGGAATTCCCTGGGTGAGATGTCCACACTTTTTATGCAGAGATGGAAAAGGGTGAGTTGTCTTGTTACCTCATCAGCATCATCTCTCTACACCCCCCCCCCCCCCAGCTGCTGCGTGTGTGTGTGTGTGTGTGTGTGTGTGTGTGTGTGTGTGTGTGTGTGTGTGTGTGTGTGTGTGTGTGTGTGTGTGTGTTGCTCCGGTGGGTTCCATGTGACACACACGCAGAGAGAGAGAGACCCCCAATTATGTGTGTTTTGCTTCTAGCGCCACCCCTCGGTAGGACAGAGCAGCGCTAATGGCATGAATGGAGTCGAGAGACACATACCAGCATGCAGCAGCCTGACCTGCTGTGAATGATGATGCCTGTTTTTGTTTTTACAGCCCACTGCATATATAGACTTTAGGGGTGGGAATATCAAATCTACAAGCTCATAGCACGCCACCAAGTGGCGCGCTATGAGCTTGTAGGTCTGATGTTTTTCAAAAATCGTGTGAAAATGTGCAGGCGCAAATCTTTGAATATATTATTTCAGAAGCAAACATTTTTGACTCAAATCTTTGCTTCTGGGGGATCCCTAGAACATGTTTAGATGTGGGTCCACAGCCAAATATAGATAATTCTAGTGAAATATGTTGAGCATCACTGACACAGGAACTTAGATTTTTCAGGGAAAAAAAATAGAATGTATAGTGTCATAAACTAGAATCCAGTGTCAGGAATTAGAATTGTCCGAAACTAGAATCTAGTGTCAGAAACTAGAATATAGTATCAGGAACTAGAATCTACTGTCAGAAACTAGAATTGTCCGAAACTAGAATCTAGTGTCAGAAACTAGAATATAGTATCAGGAACTAGAATCTACTGCCAGAACACTAGTGTCAGAAACTAGAATCTAGAGTCAAAAACTATAGAACATATTGCCAGAAACTAGAATCTCATGTCAGAAACTACGGTAGAACATATTGCCAGAAACTAGAATCTAGAGTCAAAAACTATAGAACACTAGTGTCAGAAACTAGAATCTAGAGTCAAAAACTATAGAACATATTGCCAGAAACTAGAATCTCATGTCAGAAACTACGGTAGAATCTAGTGTCAGGACAAAATGGGTTAAAAATATATAATTAATTTGAAGCATTGTAATTGTAATCTCATATAAATATTTGAGCAGCATTTTTTGGGTCAGTTAACACAGATTGGTATATGAGTGTATCAATGAGTGAGTTTTTCAAATCAAAATTCCCCATCATCTACTGTGCCAATCAAAGCAGTCTGATTGGACTGCAGTCTGATTGGACTTTCCAAATTGTTTAGAAACGCCAATACAGTACTTCTATGGATACAGTATAAGCACTGTGCAAATGTCAATTATGGAAATAAAGTATAATGAAATCAGGATTAGTACAAATCAAACATTTTAGATCACTGGTCATAAACAGTGCGTCAGACATGTGGTGGAAGGATTTATTTAGCCCAGGTCAGGGGTCAACACCTTGCAGCGTGTTGGTGGAGGGGTCCGGATGCTTTTCCAATGCATGGGTCAAAGTCCTGATGGACAATTTCAGAATATTATATATTGGCTTTTCTGCACAACATTCCGAATGGACAATATTCCGAGTCAAAATGACATTTTCGCCAGCAGGACATACACAGTGAGATGACAATAACATTATTATAAGATTAAGCCCTGAATAGCCCTGAAGGCCCATAACTGGACTGTAACTCTGACTGTGTACAAATGGAACCAAATAGACCCTTACAGGTCCTTATGGTTCCATTTAAACCCTCTCAAAGTTAAGTTGGTCATTGCAAATAAAACTGTTGCCTACCACTATATGGTCTCCTATGCCATGTTACTGTAGTAACTCATTACAATACACATTCTGATGAAAACCTGCAGACCTGACATTCATCAAATGGATCTTATAATCACAATAATATCGGTATTATTTATAACAGTGTGCAAAGAAGAAAAGCTAAAGAAGAAAAGAAAACATTTGCTACAGACAAGGACAAGTTTGTGTCAAATTGTTAATTTGTTAAAGGTGAAATAACATGAATTCAACTTTTTTGTGTGTTTTTATAGTTAATGTAATGTTCTAGACTAGAGCTATGTGTTTTTTTCTTTTTTTTTTTTTTTTACAATGGCTGTTCTGATGACAATATTATTAATAAAAACTATGGAATCTAATTCCATCCAACATACAGTACATTTCAGCATGTTTCACGTGTGTCAGACATTTAAATGAAGTGCAATGCTGACCCCTTCAGGCCTTCTGGGGTATAGCAGAGGGCTTGAGCCACGTACAGATCTCACAAGTCCAACATGTATTAAAGGGTCATATACCTTATCTGACCTCTGACTGTGGAGCCCAAAGGTCTGTTTCTCAGTGGATTTATCATCCATTAAGGTTAAAAAACGAATTGTAGTTCCAGAAACAAAATTGTAGTCCTAGGGAAATCTTTAGTTTCAGGGACATACTTTTAGTTCCAGAGACAATATTTTAGTTCCATGGGCCTCCCTGGATTTTTGTTTTTAGAAGTTTTTAGATTCGGCTGCAGTCCAAAAGAGGTTAAAGCATAAGGAAAGTTTAACATTTTGGTCATGTTTTCTGTAGAGACAGAGAATATACTGTAGAGAATATAATAATATAATAATAGGACTCTCCATGATGATCAGGACTGTCTCTGTTGTCACTGTGTGAAAGAGTTAATGTTTATCCTACATTGTAAAAGACTTTAAAAGTACAGTCAAAGTTCAGTCAGCCAGACAGTAAAAAATATAGCAGTTTTTATTGATTTATTCCATTGTATCTGACCAGATATAACCTTGTGCGGCCAAAATACCTTGCATGTATGACCAGTACAGAATTATTTCCATATGTTAATCTGACCAATGCACAACCTTACATCTCTGTGGGTGGGGGTCTTACTGGTTACAATATCTACTGTTTTTCTTAATAAATAAACAGCTGTGCTGACTGTGTTGACAAGTCTCATTCAACAAATCCAGCTAGTATGTCTCTGAAGCATGTGTGTCATACATGTTTTATTAATGCTTTATAGTTTGTTGTATGTCATTGTCCTGCCCAAAGCTCACAACTCTGCATGATGTGTTGTGAGCTTGTAGACCTGCTCTTTTCTCCACAAAACAACTGTTGCACAACAGTACTATGAATGAAGGTTTTCTGCTCATTTGTGTTTGAGAGAAAGAGAGTGCAAGAGTGTGTGTGTGTGTGTGTGTGTGTGTGTGTGTGCGCGCGCGTACGCGCGCATTCACCCTCGCCCACACACACACAGTGACACCTGTTCGATCGAGAGTGAACTTTGTTACAAGTACATGTCTATAAACAGTGTACCAACGCTCCTCCTCTTGCCAGTCTGATGAGAGACGATAAAATTGACGTTCAGATCAAACACAACTTCCAGTGAGAGAGAACAGACTTTCTGTCTACAGCTACAGGAGGAAACACTGAGCCAGAGCACTGGAACTACCTGTTTCTGGGTCTGTCTGAATGGAATTTAACAGCAACCACTTTCACTCTGAGAGTAAACTTCATTAGAATAATCTGTGTTAACTACCACTGACTGCGTTTCCTGTCTCGACCGGAGCATTTGTAGCTAAACATCGACACAAAATGGCTTCCAACGCACCTCGGCCAGAAGAGGATTATTCCTGTCCTGTGTGTTGTGACATCTTCAAAGATCCTGTTCTCCTGTCCTGTAGCCACAGCTTCTGTAAAGCCTGTCTGCAGGAATGGTGGACAACGAAGGGAACAAAGGAATGTCCTGTTTGTAAGAAGAGACAATCGATTGATCCTCCTCTTAACCTGGCTCTGAAGAACCTGTGTGAGGCCTTCATACAGGAGAGACATCAGAGACCTTCACCTGGGTCTGTGGTTCTCTGCAGAGATCACGATGACGAGAAACTCAAACTGTTCTGTCTGGAATGTCGACAACCAGCGTGTTTTGTGTGTCGAGATTCTAAAAGACACGCCAACCACGTTTTCAGACCCATCAATGAAGCTGCACCGGAACACAAGGAGGAAGTCCAGAAATCGCTGAAGCCTCTACAGGAGAAACTGAAGGCTTTTAACAAAGTTAAAACAAACTACGACCAAGCAGCAGAACACATAAAGGTCCGGGCCCAGCACACAGAGACACAGATGAAGGAAGAGTTTAAGAAGATGCATCAGTTTCTACATGATGAAGAGAAGGCCAGGATCACTGCTCTGAGGGAGGAAGAGCAGCAGAAGAGTCAGATGATGAAGGAGAAGATCGAGGCTCTGAACAGAGACATATCAACCGTTTCAGACACAATCGGAGCCATTGAGAGGGAGCTGAGAGCCGAACACATCTCATTCCTGCAGAACTACAAGACCACCATGGAGAGAGTCAAGCTCACTGCACTGCCGGACCCACCACCGCTCCCTGGAGGAGCACTGATGGACGAGGCCAAACACCTGGGCAACCTGGCCTTCAGAGTCTGGGAGAAGATGAAGGACATTGTCTCCTACACTCCTGTCATTCTGGACCCCAACACTGCACATCCAAACCTCATTCTGTCTGATGATCTGACCAGTGTGACCTGTGGAGAAGAACAGCATCTTCCTGACAATCCAGAGAGGTTTGACTACTGGTGGCGTGTCCTGGGTTCTGAGGGCTTTAACTCTGGGACTCACAGCTGGGATGTTGAGGTTGGAGACAATACACACTGGTCACTGGGTGTGTTAGTGGAGTCTTATCAGAGGAAAGGAGGCAGAGGGGGTCAACGCTGGGCCATAGGGTTCTATGAAGGTAAATACACAGCATACTCCCCAGGGTCAACCACTGATCTCTCATTGAAGAACAAACCAAAGAAGATCAGAGTCCAGCTGGACTGGGACAAAGGAACACTGTCATTCTCTGATCCTGATGCCAACACACACATACACACCTTCACACACACCTTCACTGACACACTCTTTCCATACATTAACACTAATCAGACTCTGAAGATGTTACCATGGAAGGTCAGTGTGACTCTGGAACCACGTTAGACAATAAACTGTACAGTTTGGTCAATAATAAACATTAATAAATAATGGAAGTCACACATAATATTTGATTTGCATTGTCTGCTATCACTTTTCAAATGAATTAATAATATCAGTAATAGCACTTATGTCAACAATTTCATCAGGATTATTTTAAAAGTGCTTCCTTTTCATGGATTCATGTAGAATTGTAATTATCTCCGTAGTAATCACATTGACAAATTGAGTTAGTTGTTTTAGCAGACAGTTTGGGGTTCCAAGGGAGTTTATTGGTTTTGAATAAAGCATTTTACAACTTTCAAAAAAGACGGAAAACTAACACTAACCGTAACATGGTGATTTCCCCTTGAGAGGAACAAATTATACTTTCACACTTGTACTGTACCTGTAATGTGCTTTACATTATTTCCTAAAATGGATTAATCTTGTCGGATGAATGTATTTATATTATATAGTTGATGGTTATGTTAAATATTAGCTAGAGTTAATGTTGATTACTTTTATGAACTACAGAATGAGGTAGACTATGAACTTGAATCACTGACAATAAAATAATAATATAATAAAGGATGCAATTCAATGCACTGAATTGGTTTACTCTATGATAACGCTTCCTTCCATTAAATAACATTTAATCAATAGCCGATATTGATAATTATGTGTTTATTTAGTTTTGTTGTTTGTTGTTGTTTTTTTATTATACCTTTTGTGCCACTATACACAATACAAGACATAAATGTTCAAAAACTACAGCTTGTTAGACTACAGACGACCAACATACCAACATAGTCAATGCTAAATGTATGTTAATAAACATATATGTTTATTAACAACAGACACGTCTACTGCCATCGGTTAATGTCAGATTTATTTGCTGACACACACATGCACACGCGCACACACACATCAAATACGTGAAGAAAATGCCATCAGGAATCATAAGTAACAGTAGAATATCAATACAATGAAACTGTGTATAAAGTGTATAGTGTTATTTAGAAAACATGTTGTGTGGAGTTTGGGTTTTTCTTCTAACCTGAAGCTGTAGAATGTTTATAAACTGACCTGTAGGAAGGTCACAGTGTGTTCTATAATAAACTGACCTGTAGGAAGGTCACAGTGTGTTCTATAATAAACTGACCTGTAGGAAGGTCACAGTGACCTGTAGGAAGGTCACAGTGTGTTCTATAATAAACTGACCTGTAGGAAGGTCACAGTGACCTGTAGGAAGGTCACAGTGTGTTCTATAATAAACTGACCTGTAGGAAGGTCACAGTGACCTGTAGGAAGGTCACAGTGACCTGTAGGAAGGTCACAGTGTGTTCTATAATAAACTGACCTGTAGGAAGGTCACAGTGACCTGTAGGAAGGTCACAGTGTGTTCTATAATAAACTGACCTGTAGGAAGGTCACAGTGACCTGTAGGAAGGTCACAGTGTGTTCTATAATAAACTGACCTGTAGGAAGGTCACAGTGACCTGTAGGAAGGTCACAGTGTGTTCTATAATAAACTGACCTGTAGGAAGGTCACAGTGACCTGTAGGAAGGTCACAGTGACCTGTAGGAAGGTCACAGTGACCTGTAGGAAGGTCACAGTGACCTGTAGGAAGGTCACAGTGTGTTCTATAATAAACTGACCTGTAGGAAGGTCACAGTGACCTGTAGGAAGGTCACAGTGTGTTCTATAATAAACTGACCTGTAGGAAGGTCACAGTGACCTGTAGGAAGGTCACAGTGTGTTCTATAATAAACTGACCTGTGAAGGTATGAAGGTCAGATCATGTTCTATCAGCTCCTCATCAGTCTCTTGGAGTAGAAGATGAACTCATCTCTGCTGGTCTCCTTGTTCCTAAAAGTAGAGACTTTAAGATTGAGCTAGGCCGTGGACGAGACGGAGCGGATGTGGGCGTGGTCCGTCGCCGTTGCAACAGAAGCCCAACATGGTTAAGAAAGCAGCCGACGTTGACGAGGCCACACCCTTCCCAATGATGTCACTGGTTCCCATAGTGACACGTCTATGCAGCACGTGACAAAAGTGGTTTCCATGGTGACTCCTACACAGCACGTGTCAAATGTAAACAAGAAAGAAAGAAAGAAAGAAAGAAAGAAAGAAAGAAAGAAAGAAAGAAAGAAAGAAAGAAAGAAAGAAAGAAAGAAAGAAAGAAAGAAAGCTTATATTGGATTCCCGCTGGATAGCAAATAGGATTTGTTCCAAAGTTTTATAGGGGAGTCATATAGGATTTTTTTTTAACTAGGGTCAATATCATTCTATGAACCATGTCTTGAATTAACAGAAAGGACGATTTAAGGAAATCCATTAATTGGGATGAAGTGAAAATTACCACACTATAATTTGGGTGCAGTGAAAAGATCTAATTTCACTTTTGGATCACAGGCAAAAGTATATGATGGCCACTGGCCAGTAGGTGTCATTATATAAGCACATTCCATGCAAACAAACTAACAATCCATGAATCTCACTCACCTCTCGTCCACGTTGTGACACGACGCCAAGAGCTGCGTTTTGCCGTCCTAGGAGAGGGTCGGACGGCCGCGAGGCTTACGTATCGAGCACAGAGTGATTGATTACGTCGGTCGTAGGCCTCACGTTCCCCCAATCTTAAATAGGCTAATGACTACAGCACATACAGTACATAATGGTTAATGTGGAGAATACTAGGCCTGCAGAAGAATAACTACATTCATAAAATTAAGGTTTTGAATTTATTGTCGGCCTGTATAAAATAAAAGCCTAAAAATTCTGTGTGAGAAAGGCAGAAGTCTAGCTCCACCACACAACAGAGGTTAAAGTTAAAGCTTGTAGATCAGTTATATTTACCATGCAACGCTGGCATACAATTGCCTCACTCCAATGACATGAGTGTCTTGCAAAATGGCAGAGATGAAGCCCTTTTTTCATCCCTGCCATTTTGCAAGTCTAAAATCCAGAAGTGTCCTTTTGCAAGATATCACTTCATTAAAAAAAAAAAAAATGAAAATTCAACAGTCATTTCTGTCCAATATTTGCAGAGAATGTTTGTATTGCTGCCTGTCTGTTCTATATCATCACTAATGTACAGCTCTACCATGTACAGAACATGGTCTTAAATCTGCATGTCAGAATAATAAATGTCAGCTCTATGACTGTATTTTAAACCATCAGACATTTGATTTCTTTGAACAACAGACACAGATTCAACACCAGCCTGGTCACTTTGTTGAGCTGTTTGAGGTTCAGTTTTTGTCCTCTTGGGGGTGCTAAAGTACCATGCTGCACTACAGCCAAAGTCAGGCTATTCTTTGTGATTCTTTTATTTGTGCAGCCAGTCTATGGACTTTTAAGGTTTGCTTTAAGCAGTGACATCACGTGGCAGCCACAGCAGGTGCTCATTACTTCACAGGTGTGATTCTTTGCTTCTTCTGAACATCCAGCCTTACTAGATTTGGGAAATAATCCTCATGATTTACGTTGTAACTTTCACTTTTCTGCTTTAAATCACAGCCAAGCTTAAGTTGAACATGATCATCTCTTGTTTTATTGTCTGATTTCATTGCTTTGTTGTATTGTTTCCTATTGTTTTTAAGCATGCTATATGTTGAGTGAATAAATGAATAAAGTTTATGAATAAAGTTTGATTTGTAACTGTAAATACAGCGTCTACATGCTGTGCATAGGCAGCTGTATGTACTGTAGAGGTGAGATGATTCACTTACCTCACAATACCATATCCATATTTAGGGTTCTGAATCCATTTATATTATGATTCTTAATTATGCTTTGGTTCTATTTGATATATTGCATTTTATCTCACAAATGACATTATAAAACAGTACTAAAGTATATGGACCAGTTCTAAAGTATATGGACCAGTTTTAAAGTATATGGCCTTTTTCTATAAAGGTCATGTTTTCCTGCCACAGGATGGAGGACAAAGCCAGAGCACCATGGATGGAACCCTGAGGTACTCCTCTAGTCTAGAACTACAGTAAAGCACAAGACAATGTTTTGTTTTCATATTTTCATTGTATCTTGAAGTCTGGAGGAATATTAAACTATGCAATGTCTGGAGAAATAGAGTGTGAGGAAAAAAACACACAAGAGAATGTTTTGTTCACATACTGTAGTTTATATTTTATTGTCATTCATGTACTGTCATTTATAATATACAGATGACTAGTCCAGGCTTACATATATATAATATACTGTAATGTTCTCAACCAGTGCAACTGATGAAATATAACATCCGTTTATCAATAATGCTCAATAATATAATATATTGTGGCGGGTCGCTGGGGGACCGCCGCCCAGGTAGGTGCCACCTTGTCCCACAGAGGCAGACAGAGGAGGGCAGACCACGTCAGGACAGACGCGGTTACGTCATGGATGGCGTATACATTCCGAAGCGCATCATCAATCAGCCCGAACTGTCTCAGCTGCGCGCACCGACCCCTGCCGAGTGCATATACCTGCCCTCCTCACTCAGTCGGTGTCTGCTCTCTGTAGGTGAAGGGTGGCTCCGGCGGCGGTAAGCGATCACTATCCTCCTCTCTATAAATCAGTTGGATTTGGGATCACACCCGTATTGAATGTCTCTCTCCCCCCCCCCCCCCAGGCAGATGCACGGGCACATATGCACTACTGACTAAACCCCTACCTGAGTTGATAAAGCGGAGGACATTATTGTGGACCGGCTCCCATCCACAACTCACGGATCTATTCGGGGGCACAGAGGAACCCCCCCCCCCCGCTGTGTGTGAGGCTCTAGGGAAGGACTTTACTTACCGTTATGAACTGAACAAATACCTAATGAACTCTTATTTAGACTGTCTGTCCCTCAGAGAATAATTTGATTTATTAACTACCCTGTTGAATGCATTCCTTCTCCACTGAATTGTGAACTTAAAAGGAGAAATAAACTTTTCTGTTACGGGCATACTCTCTGTCTCCTGTGTTGGTTTTTGGTCCAGATGTGACACCTGGTGGAGAATGCGGGCATTACATCTGGTCTAAACGCCAACCTTTAGCATGGAGCACGGCCAAGCCTTAAACGCCCTATTAAAAAGCCAAGCCGACCTCCAGAACACTTTGCACGAGTTTATAAATCGGCTTGCAGGAGACAGAAATGCCCCTCGCGCCCCGGGCGAGGTCTTGACTAAATTAACCCCACAGGATGATGTAGAAGCCTACCTAAACCTCTTTGAGCGTACAGCAGCCCGGGAGCGCTGGCCAGTTGCAGACTGGGGCGCTATAATAAGCCCATTCCTCAGTGGAGAAGCCCAGCGCGTCTGCAATGATCTACCCCTAGCCGACGCCCGCGACTACCGGAGGCTGAAAGATGCAATCCTCGCCGGCTATGGGCACAGTCTCCCCGCTAGAGCACAGAATTTCCACAGTTGGAACTATTGCCCCTCCCAACCGGCCCGAGCGCAAGTGGCCGCCCTAGTACGCCTCACACACCGCTGGCTGAATACCGGCGACGACCCCCCATATACTGACCGTATAGTGATAGATAGATGTATCCGTGCACTGCCGCCGAAAGCCAGAGAATACGCCTCTCAAGTGAGCCCTAACAGTGTCGAGGCGCTGGTGGCCCTCATTGAAAATTGGCAAGTGAGTAATGAGATGTTGAAAGCAACCCGCGCCGAGCCGCCAAAAGCCACCCACGACGAGAGACACGGCCGGGACCGGAGGAGACAGCAACCCCCCTCCCAGTCCTCGCCAAAACCCAGAAGCACCGCCCCGGAGCGCGGAGCACACGAACGAAACGAACGCCGCTGCTACGTCTGCGGGAAGCCGGACCATATTTCGTGGACCTGCCCAGACCGCGACAGGGATGTGTCTATGCAGAGCGCCGCAGCACAGTCAGATCCCACCCGGCCCTGTCTGCATACCGGATACATGACCCCGACCCCCTTTAGGCTGCCGGTCCGCGTGGGAGGGACAGACTCACACGCCCTGATCGATTCTGGCAGCGTCGTCACCCTTGTTCATGCGGACCTCGCCGCCACCCCGGAGGACGAGACGGTACCGGTCACATGTGTTCATGGCGACCTACGCCACTACCCGGTCACGAAGGTCCACCTCCAGACCCCCAGAGGCGACGCCGTGGTGAGGGCCGGAATTGTACCCAACCTACCGGTCCCCCTCCTGATCGGTTCGGACTGCCACCTGTTCCATCGCTACTGGGCCAGCGGCGGACCGACCCCCCGCCGCCGCCACCGCACGAAGCGCTCCTCCCCCCGCGGACCCCCACGGGGCGGGCCGGCCTGCCCGGCGCTCGGTCCCGAGGAAGAGACCTCCCACAACGACAGCACACCCGAGGAGCCACCCCCCCCTGGCACAGAGAGCGGGCCGGGATGGACCCCCGGAGAGCCGGCTCCCTCCGACGAAGCGGGGGACCCCTTCGTAGAATTTCCAATGGCCGACTACGACCGCCCCACCCTCGACGGGGACTTCGCCACGCAACAGTGGAATGATCCGAATCTAGCAGCGGCTCGGCAGCAGGTGTCAGCCGTGGACGGACAATTCTACAGCGGGGTGAGTGCCTTAAATCCTCCCTACTTTATTGTGCGCAAAGGATTGCTATATCGGGGCACCAAAGACAGAGCGGGCGAAATTACAGAGCAACTGCTGGTCCCCAAAGCGTATGTAACGAGAGTTCTCTATTTGGCCCACTCTCATCAGCTAGGCGCCCATCTCGGGGTCCAAAAGACATACGAGCGCATTTTGGCTCGTTTTTATTGGCCAGGAGTAAAAAAGGCCGTGGAAGACTTCTGCCGTAGCTGCCCCGAGTGCCAGATTAACGCGCCCCGCCCACTACAACGTAATCCCCTAGTTCCACTACCTATTATCGAGGTACCATTTACGCGTATTGCCATGGACCTTGTCGGACCCCTGCCAAAGTCGGCCCGTGGCCATCGATATATATTGGTAATTATGGATTACGCTACTCGCTACCCGGAAGCTATTCCGCTGCGCGCCGGGACCGCTAAGGCGGTGGCACACGAGCTGTTCACATTGTTTACACGCGTTGGCATAGCAACCGAAGTCCTGACAGATCAGGGGACCTGTTTTATGTCCCGTGTCCTCTCTCTGCTATATAAGTGGCTAAATGTAAAACGCATACGCACGTCAACATTCCACCCGGAAACGGATGGATTGACCGAGAGATTCATACAAACGCTAAAACGAATGCTAAGAAAGCTAATTGATGTGGACGGAAAAGATTGGGACAAACTAATTCCTTATGTCCTATTCGCCATTAGAGAGGTGCCGCAGGCCTCGACCGGCTTCTCCCCATTTGAGTTGCTTTACGGGAGACAACCGCGAGGTCTGCTCGATCTCGCCAAGGAAGCCTGGGAGGCGAGACCCTCCCCCCTTCGTAGCGTGGTGGACCACGTAGAACATCTACAAGCGCGGGCACGCAAAGTGTGGCCGCTCGTGAGAGACCACATGGAACACGCTCAAAGACAACAATGCAAAGTATATAACCGGCACGCCGTTACGAGAGAGTTTAAAGTGGGTGACAAAGTGCTACTCCTGGTCCCTACATCAGAATGTAAGTTTCTGGCGAAATGGCAGGGCCCTTACGAGATCTTAGAACGAATAGGCCCCGTGAACTATAAAATAAGCCAGCCTGGAAAAAGGAAAGAACAGCAAATATACCATGTTAACCTCTTAAAGCGGTGGTATACGGGCGACCCGCCCCCTACCGCCGCTCTCCTCTCTACTGTTCCCCCACAGACGCTACCCGAAGTGCCGCTAGGCGAGGATCTGGCTCCCAGCCAGCGCCAGGACATGAAAACCCTAATATGGAGAAATCGTGACCGTTTTTCCGAGCTCCCTGGACGTACACATCTGTTAAAGCACGACATCCCCACCGCACCAGGAAAGGTGGTAAGACAAAAACCCTATCGAGTACCCGAAGCCAAACGCAATGCTATTAGAGAGGAAGTAAAAAAAATGTTGGAACTGGGCGTAATAGAAGAATCACACAGCCCGTGGGCGAGCCCTATCGTCTTAGTTCCCAAGCCCGATGGCTCGACTCGATTTTGTAATGATTTTCGCAAGTTGAATGAAATCACTGACTTCGATGCGTATCCAATGGCGCGTGTTGATGACGTCATTGACCGGCTCGGTCCAGCTAGATTCATCTCCACATTAGCCCTAACAAAAGGTTATTGGCAAATCGCCCTGACCGACGATGCAAAACCAAAGACTGCTTTCTCCACGCCAGACGGGCTATTTCAGTATACTGTGTTGCCATTCGGGGTACACGGCGCGCCCGCCACATTTCAACGGCTTATGGACCGGGTCCTGAGGCCACACCGAGATTATTCTGGGTCGTACTTGGATGACGTGGTCATTTTTAGCGAGACGTGGAATCTCCACTTACAACATCTGGATGCTGTGTTCGAGGCGCTCCGACAAGCGGGACTCACCGCGAACGCCAAGAAGTGCCGTCTCGCCTGCACCGAGACAAACTACCTGGGGTTCACGGTGGGAAGGGGCTGTGTCAAGCCGCAGACGCGCAAGGTGGAGAGAATCAAGGACTGGCCAATTCCACGCACCAAAAAGCAGGTTAAATCCTTTCTGGGCCTATTGGCTTATTATCAGAAATTCATCATGAACTATTCTACCATTGCAGCGCCGCTCTACGACCTGACGCGCAACAGCTGCCCACATGTGGTGAGGTGGAGCCCCGCGGCGCAGAGCGCATTCGAGGCGCTCAAAGCGGCTCTCTGCCAGGAGCTGGTATTGAAAACGCCCGACTTCAAAAAGCCTTTTATCCTACACACGGATGCCTCCGCCAGCGGCATCGGAGCCGTACTGTCCCAGGATTTTAATGGTGAGGTACACCCGATCACGTTCATAAGTAGAAAACTGCTTAAACATGAGAAGAATTACGCCACAATTGAGAAAGAGTGTTTAGCTATTAAGTGGGCGATACACTATCTAAAATACTATTTGTGGGGGCGGAAATTTACTCTGGTTACCGATCACGCCCCGTTGCGCTGGATGGCGACAAATAAAGACACTAATGCCCGAGTAACGCGGTGGTTTCTCAAGCTGCAGGATTACAGTTTCACCGTGGAGCATCGGCCCGGGAAAGACATCCCCCACGCCGATGCGATGTCGAGGCGGCACGAGGAGGAGGATGTCCTCGGGGTTCCCCGCCCGAGCGTGGAACAAAGGGGGAGGGTATGTGGCGGATCGCTGGGGGACCGCCGCCCAGGTAGGTGCCACCTTGTCCCACAGAGGCAGACAGAGGAGGGCAGACCACGTCAGGACAGACGCGGTTACGTCATGGATGGCGTATACATTCCGAAGCGCATCATCAATCAGCCCGAACTGTCTCAGCTGCGCGCACCGACCCCTGCCGAGTGCATATACCTGCCCTCCTCACTCAGTCGGTGTCTGCTCTCTGTAGGTGAAGGGTGGCTCCGGCGGCGGTAAGCGATCACTATCCTCCTCTCTATAAATCAGTTGGATTTGGGATCACACCCGTATTGAATGTCTCTCCCCCCCCCCCCCCCCAGGCAGATGCACGGGCACATATGCACTACTGACTAAACCCCTACCTGAGTTGATAAAGCGGAGGAAATTATTGTGGACCGGCTCCCATCCACAACTCACGGATCTATTCGGGGGCACAGAGGAACCCCCCCCCCCCCCCCCCCCCCCCCCCCCGTGTGTGTGAGGCTCTAGGGAAGGACTTTACTTACCGTTATAAACTGAACAAATACCTAATGAACTCTTATTTAGACTGTCTGTCCCTCAGGGAATAATTTGATTTATTAACTACCCTGTTGAATGCATTCCTTCTCCACTGAATTGTGAACTTAAAAGGAGGAATAAACTTTTCTGTTACGGGCATACTCTCTGTCTCCTGTGTTGGTTTTTAGTCCAGATGTGACAATAATATAGTCTATATTGAGTAATATAATAATACTATTCTACCTGAGATGGTGATTATGCATGATGCATACATTTAAATTAGAATGATAGACTGCTATCAGCCATGTTCAACGCTCAATTCTGATTGGTCGATCAGGCTAACATGCTGTCCGTTAAGTTCAGTTTCAATATGCATTTCTTTTCGCTTTTCTTTTCTTATCTTTAATAAATATATTTATTAACTCTACTTAAAAGCCAAAAGGCAGCATCGCTGTTTTAGTGAACCTCTGGATATTTAACATTACAGCAACGTTCAGGTAAAAGATTTGCAACTTGAGACAGACTCCCAAACCTTATAGAATATTCTAAATCTTGACAGTCTGGATGTAAACGATCACAGGCTCTGATTTAATATCTGCTACTGGTTCTGGGTGATTATTGTGTTTACTTATTCCTTGTCATCATCATCAGCAAACCATGATCTTGTATACTGCAGTCATATGGTAGATCTATACAGGATATTCTCTGTTATACAGTATTTATATTGTGTTCTATTCACCAAATGCCTGTCTGTCTGTAAACAAGGTTTCCTGCTTGTCTATCAATCAGTCACTCTTTGACAGCTGTCACTCAGAAAGTGTCTCCAACCTCAGCCTGTGACTCTCATAGGCTGTGGCTACAAGATAGCGGCAAAAGTCTGACGTCTTTTCCGCCATGTTTGGAGTTTTTGAATGGATGTGGATGGGAAATAAAAATGGCCGTTGCGGCAAAGTGCCGCAAAGACCTGCGTCCAAGAGGCCAATGACCAAGAGGGTCGTAATTACGTTGCTTCCTGACTCTAGAAGAAGGGGGCGGGTACAATATTAGGAGACGGGAAGTATGTTGGAGTCTATTCATTTCCAATGGTAGAATGAACGTGAACACAACTTATGATCCATTCCTTAACTCCATGGACACTGAACTAAATACTGGACCCGATCATCAAAAGGCATACAATATTTACAGCATATTCATAGTAAAATGGCTTCTATTAGCTAAACAGAACAGAAGAAATTTCACTTTGTTATAAATTATTCTTTATACCACCGCCCAACCCTCGCGAGATTTGTTAGGAGTCAGGAAGAGTCTCTTTGTAATCTGCAGTTTCACATACGACAGATAGGGGGCTCTGATCTAAACCATTACTACTTAGGAGACCATTTGTAGGCTTTGTAGTCCATGCCATTTATATAGTGGCGCCAATGGGAGTATGGCCATCTTTATAAATAGAGTATCTTTGCCTGCGTCTTTGCAACACTTTGCCGCAATGGCCATTTTTATTTCCCATCCACATCCATTCAAAAACACGTCACGTGACCTCAAAATGCTGTGTCTAAAGTCCGCAGTTCACAGTATGGTGTGCCCAGCGCTATAGACTTTAAGGTGTTCCAATCCCAACAGACCAACGTTTTGGATCAGCTTCCCTGATTTGACAACCCAAACCGCAGGCCTCCCGGATTGGCCAATCAGCACGTCATGTTGTTGCTCATCCTGTTACGTTGTACGTTGTATGATTCCCTGATAATTCCCTGATTGGATAAAAACACTAACATACAGCACCCCACACGGTCCGTCAGCCAATCATGGCCTAATGTTTGTGCTGCGTAGCTCCGTGGATGGCATGGAGCATTTAAATAATTAGGATTTAAAAAATCTCATTAATATGTCTCAATTGGTGATTACCTGTAGCATAACAATACAAAACTCAAATATGTTAAAATAAAACCCAACACAAGTGGATTTAACAACATTTGCCGCATGGACGGAAGATTTATACAATGCCAAAATGTTGTTAAAAGTACTCTAAGTGATATTCTTTTTAAATTTAAAACACAGTTTCTTTAAAAAATAAAGTTTATCTTTAGAATCACTGCTATAATAGTGTTATAGCAATACCAGAGCTCTCTCCAGCCCTTTAATGAACACAGATTTACCCTTTAGTCAGCCTCAATGTTCCTCAATGTGTATAATTTTGTGTGTATTTATTTTTTGTCAGTGCCAGAATCATAATATTGAGATATTTCAGACTTTTACTAACCAAATATCACTTAGACTACCTTTAACTGTGTGTCGTTAACATGATGGATCTTCCTCTCCATCACTCCAGTTGTCAGATCCGTCCGTGCCAAAGTAGCGGTCCCCAAAGTCCCCTGAAAACACATAAACATGACATATGAACACACACACAAAGTAGCGGTCCCCAAAGTCCCCTGAAAACACACAAACATGACATATGAACACACACACAAAGTAGCGGTCCCCAAAGTCCCCTGAAAACACACAAACATGACATATGAACACACACACAAAGTAGCGGTCCCCAAAGTCCCCTGAAAACACACAAACATGACATATGAACACACACACAAAGTAGCGGTCCCCAAAGTCCCCTGAAAACACACAAACATGACATATGAACACACACACAAAGTAGCGGTCCCCAAAGTCCCCTGAAAACACACAAACATGACATATGAACACACACAAGTCTCCTGAAACATGACATTATGAACATATACAAATTAACGTTGTTGAATGATTAAATTAATTTTGAAGCCGTCATTAATCTGAATAATTCGAAATATGTCCAAAATATGCCATATGTTTCCTGTACAGGATTTGAACATTTAAAAAAAGAGAACCAAATCTAGGAAAAATATCTGTTTATTTTTTTTTAAATAAACAGATTTTAAATAATGTTTGTAGATCCTCCACCTATGCTCGTGTTACAGGGAGACACACAGCTATGTGTCCGTGCTCTACCCATTTTTGTATGGCATAACGGGTATCGACAAGGGATGAATTAAAGGCAATGGCAAGACCAACAAGGATTGGATGAAAGCTAAAAACGCTCAAACCACACCTATACATAATGTAATCTAGGAGGGAAATAGGATGGTAATGAAAATAGCAACTTTAGCGTGAGAACGCCCCCTAATGCTAGATGCTCTAATGGACCTTTAGGTAAGCCCCGCCCTCTTGTCCACCCTAGGACACTTTCCAGCTGGGCTCATTCATTCCAATGTAAATATCATGGATATCATGGTATTTACACAATAAATACTGGTTCATTTTTGGAACCAAACCTATAAAATCCCTTCCAATAAGGCATGCCATATGCAGTGGAAAAATGTGTGTGACATTTATTATTATTATTTTTTTTTAAACAATGTTTTACTATACAGTAAAGCTATTGGTGGAGAGGTTTGACTATCACATGTTATGCTTAGCTGTGATTGGGCCATAGCAGTTTGGGGAGTGGGTTTTCTAAAGGTCTATTGGACAATAGCAGTTTGGGGATTTGAGACCAAACAGGAGCTCTAGGTGTGTGTACCGATGCCGGGGACCACGTGCAGCCAGTGGTCCAGACTCTTGTCCACAGCCGTGGTGATGATCTTGATGTGAGGGAAGGCGTACGCCACCGAGTGAACACCCAGCTCCGCCATGAGCAGAGACACCAGCACGATCCTGTCCTCATGGACATCATGGTCCTACAGGGAGACATTAGAGACATTAACACTGTCCTCATGGACATCATGGTCCTACAGGGAGACATTAGAGACATTAACACTGTCCTCTGGACATCATGGTCCTACAGGGAGACATTAGAGACATTAACACTGTCCTCATGGACATCATGGTCCTACAGAGACATTAGAGACATTAACACTGTCCTCATGGACATCATGGTCCTACAGGGAGACATTAGAGACATTAACACTGTCCTCTGGACATCATGGTCCTACAGAGACATTAGAAGACATTAACACTGTCCTCATGGACATCATGGTCCTACAGGGAGACATTAGAGACATTAACACTGTCCTCATGGTCCTACAGAGACATTAGAAGACATTAACACTGTCCTCATGGACATCATGGTCCTACAGGGACATTAGAAGACATTAACACTGTCCTCATGGACATCATGGTCCTACAGGGACATTAGAAGACATTAACACTGTCCTCATGGTCCTACAGAGACATTAGAGACATTAACACTGTCCTCATGGACATCATGGTCCTACAGAGACATTAGAGGACATTAACACTGTCCTCATGGACATCATGGTCCTACAGAGACATTAGAGACATTAACACTGTCCTCATGGTCCTACAGAGACATTAGAGACATTAACACTGTCCTCATGGACATCATGGTCCTACAGAGACATTAGAGACATTAACACTGTCCTCATGGTCCTACAGAGAGACATTAGAGACATTAACACTGTCCTCATGGACATCATGGTCCTACAGAGACATTAGAGACATTAACACTGTCCTCATGGTCCTACAGAGAGACATTAGAGACATTAACACTGTCCTCATGGACATCATGGTCCTACAGAGACATTAGAGACATTAACACTGTCCTCATGGACATCATGGTCCTACAGCAGTGGTGTCAAAGTCATTTGGGGTGGGGGCCGCATTGGACTTAATGTGACTTCATGGGGGCCGGAGCGCCGTGGTGCACGCCGGTGCAACCAGTCGCAGACCGCACGCATGCGCGGCACACGCATGTTTATGTACACAGCCGTTACTTCTACACTGCAGTATATCACACAAGTCATATTTATTATTAAGAATAGCTATAAATATATATTAATGACTTTTCATTATTGGTTTTATGCTTGTAGCTTAGATTAGGACATTTGCTATGAAAGATGCTATTTTTATTTACAGAGCATCAATAAACCATACGAAAATAGCATTTAAATTTCAAATACTAAATTTAAGTAAGTATGTATAATTAACTAAGTATAGTTCTCGGTTATACACCCTTGTACTGCTGAAGTATAGTTCTCTCGGTTACATACCCTTGTACTGCTGAAGTATAGTTCTCTCGGTTACACACCCTTGTACTGCTGAAGTATAGTTCTCTCGGTTACACACCCTTGTACTACTGAAGTATAGTTCTCTCGGTTACACACCCTTGTACTGCTGAAGTATAGTTCTCTCGGTTACACACCCTTGTACTGCTGAAGTATAGTTCTCACTTTGCAGTGCCAGCAGCCTAGCCTGGTAAAACAACTCCCCCTGCTGGACAACATGCATTACATGCCGTTCAGAAGAGAGCTCAAAAGCATTTCTTTAAACGATCATAACTTTTGATAGGAACGTGCTAGAGACTTACTTTTTTTTTTGATAGACTCATACATTTTTGCTCTACAAGCCTGGGGCCGGATTAAATCATCTCGCGGGCCGGATCTGGCCCGCGGGCCTTGACTTTGACACATGTGTCCTACAGGGAGACATTAGAGACATTAACACTGTCCTCATGGACATCATGGTCCTACAGGGAGACATTAGAGACATTAACACTGTCCTCATGGTCCTACAGAGACATTAGAAGACATTAACACTGTCCTCATGGACATCATGGTCCTACAGGGACATTAGAAGACATTAACACTGTCCTCATGGACATCATGGTCCTACAGGGACATTAGAAGACATTAACACTGTCCTCATGGTCCTACAGAGACATTAGAGACATTAACACTGTCCTCATGGACATCATGGTCCTACAGAGACATTAGAGACATTAACACTGTCCTCATGGTCCTACAGAGACATTAGAGACATTAACACTGTCCTCATGGACATCATGGTCCTACAGAGACATTAGAGACATTAACACTGTCCTCATGGACATCATGGTCCTACAGAGACATTAGAGGACATTAACACTGTCCTCATGGTCCTACAGAGACATTAGAGACATTAACACTGTCCTCATGGACATCATGGTCCTACAGAGACATTAGAGGACATTAACACTGTCCTCATGGTCCTACAGAGACATTAGAGACATTAACACTGTCCTCATGGACATCATGGTCCTACAGAGACATTAGAGACATTAACACTGTCCTCATGGACATCATGGTCCTACAGGGAGACATTAGAAGACATTAACACTGTCCTCATGGACATCATGGTCCTACAGGGAGACATTAGAGACATTAACACTGTCCTCTGGACATCATGGTCCTACAGAGACATTAGAAGACATTAACACTGTCCTCATGGACATCATGGTCCTACAGAGACATTAGAGACATTAACACTGTCCTCATGGTCCTACAGAGAGACATTAGAGACATTAACACTGTCCTCATGGACATCATGGTCCTACAGAGACATTAGAGACATTAACACTGTCCTCATGGACATCATGGTCCTACAGAGACATTAGAGACATTAACACTGTCCTCATGGACATCATGGTCCTACAGGGAGACATTAGAAGACATTAACACTGTCCTCATGGACATCATGGTCCTACAGGGAGACATTAGAGACATTAACACTGTCCTCATGGACATCATGGTCCTACAGGGAGACATTAGAGACATTAACACTGTCCTCATGGACATCATGGTCCTACAGAGACATTAGAGACATTAACACTGTCCTCTGGACATCATGGTCCTACAGGGAGACATTAGAAGACATTAACACTGTCCTCATGGACATCATGGTCCTACAGGGAGACATTAGAGACATTAACACTGTCCTCTGGACATCATGGTCCTACAGGGAGACATTAGAAGACATTAACACTGTCCTCATGGACATCATGGTCCTACAGGGAGACATTAGAGACATTAACACTGTCCTCATGGTCCTACAGAGACATTAGAAGACATTAACACTGTCCTCATGGACATCATGGTCCTACAGGGAGACATTAGAGACATTAACACTGTCCTCATGGACCTCATGGTCCTACAGGGAGACATTAGAGACATTAACACTGTCCTCATGGACATCATGGTCCTACAGAGACATTAGAGACATTAACACTGTCCTCATGGTCCTACAGAGACATTAGAAGACATTAACACTGTCCTCTGGACATCATGGTCCTACAGGGAGACATTAGAGACATTAACACTGTCCTCTGGACATCATGGTCCTACAGGGAGACATTAGAAGACATTAACACTGTCCTCATGGACATCATGGTCCTACAGGGAGACATTAGAGACATTAACACTGTCCTCATAGTCCTACAGAGACATTAGAAGACATTAACACTGTCCTCATGGACATCATGGTCCTACAGGGAGACATTAGAGACATTAACACTGTCCTCATGGACCTCATGGTCCTACAGGGAGACATTAGAGACATTAACACTGTCCTCATGGACATCATGGTCCTACAGAGACATTAGAGACATTAACACTGTCCTCATGGTCCTACAGAGACATTAGAGACATTAACACTGTCCTCTGGACATCATGGTCCTACAGAGACATTAGAGACATTAACACTGTCCTCATGGTCCTACAGGGAGACATTAGAGACATTAACACTGTCCTCTGGACATCATGGTCCTACAGGGAGACATTAGAGACATTAACACTGTCCTCTGGACCTCATGGTCCTACAGGGAGACATTAGAGACATTAACACTGTCCTCTGGACCTCATGGTCCTACAGAGACATTAGAGACATTAACACTGTCCTCATGGACATCATGGTCCTACAGAGAGACATTAGAGACATTAACACTGTCCTCATGGACATCATGGTCCTACAGAGACATTAGAGACATTAACACTGTCCTCATGGTCCTACAGAGACATTAGAGACATTAACACTGTCCTCATGGTCCTACAGAGACATTAGAAGACATTAACACTGTCCTCATGGACCTCATGGTCCTACAGGGAGACATTAGAGACATTAACACTGTCCTCTGGACCTCATGGTCCTACAGAGACATTAGAGACATTAACACTGTCCTCATGGTCCTACAGAGACATTAGAGACATTAACACTGTCCTCATGGACCTCATGGTCCTACAGAGACATTAGAGACATTAACACTGTCCTCATGGTCCTACAGAGACATTAGAGACATTAACACTGTCCTCATGGACCTCATGGTCCTACAGAGACATTAGAGACATTAACACTGTCCTCATGGACCTCATGGTCCTACAGAGACATTAGAGACATTAACACTGTCCTCATGGTCCTACAGAGACATTAGAGACATTAACACTGTCCTCATGGTCCTACAGAGACATTAGAGACATTAACACTGTCCTCATGGTCCTACAGAGACATTAGAGACATTAACACTGTCCTCATGGACATCATGGTCCTACAGAGACATTAGAGACATTAACACTGTCCTCATGGTCCTACAGAGACATTAGAAGACATTAACACTGTCCTCATGGACATCATGGTCCTACAGAGACATTAGAAGACATTAACACTGTCCTCTGGACATCATGGTCCTACAGAGAGACATTAGAAGACATCAACACTGTGACATTGTGTAGACAAAGTCCAGGCGAGTATTGATATGGACGGACCAGCAAACATACACAAGGTTATAGAGAAATATAAAGAGAGACAAGATTTGAATTGTCTTACTGCACTGAAAAATAAACATGGTCAAATAGTAAATAAAGATGATGAAATTATGGCATTGATTGTGGAACATTTTAAATAAATGTATTGTATGTACAGTATGTTCATTGGACACTGAGGCTTTTTTATCAGTGGGGAAAATGTATATGTGAGTGAACTTTGAAACACTCCTTAGTGATATCAGCAGCCAAGAAGTCATAAAAGCAAGCGAGGGAAGTCTGTCGTCCCGGATGACCTAAACTCTGAATTTCATCAAGCCTTTGCTACTCAACTTGATTACACTTTGGCCGCTGCCTTTAATGACGGGTGTATAAAGAAATCTATGCATGACGGATTTACCAAGGTTCCATGTAGCTAAAATTATAATGTTAAGATTAAGATTAAATACAGTGTTACACAAAATTTAAATAGAGCAAACATGTGCCATTAGAAGACAATTAATGTGGGATAACCTCAATAAGATCAGAGAGATGATTAACACCTGCCATGACCTGAAGAGACTGCGGTTCTCACTAGATCTAGTCACCTTGAAAGTGTCCAGTAAATGCATAGATGTGTCTTCTTCATGACCCATGTAAGCACAGCTCAGTGGCTGATTGATAAAGCAGGAGCTTTGTAGTTGTGAGGTACTGGGTTCGCCTCCTACTCACAGCATGATTATTACCAAAATGTTTATGTATTTGAATGTAATCCTTTGATGAAATGTGTCAGGAATACTCGGTAACCTTGATGTATCATCCATCATACATACATATATATCTCTACATACCAGCAGAACTCTCACAGACATCATGGAGGTGTATATCTCTACACATCCATCATGGAGGTGTATATCTCATCATGGAGGTGTATATCTCATCATGGAGGTGTATATCTCTACATATATATCTCTTAGAGCTGTCAGTCGATTAAAATATTTAATCGCGATTAATCGCATGATGGCCCATAGTTAATCTTCGATTAATCGCAAATTAATCGCATATTTTCAAATTTCCCGATATACTCCCGATATCCGATATCAGCAAAAATATATACAGTTTATAACGTTTTTTTTTTTTTTTTTTTTTTTTTTTTTTTTTTACTGGGGACCCCCCAAAATAATTTCAGGACCACTGAGGGGTCACAACGAACAGGTTGAGAACACCTGCCTTAAACACTGCTTAAAAAAAGAAGAACTATGTTGGTCGATGTAAGATGTAAGATGATCACTTCACACAGGTGTGATTTTTAGTTAATTAGCATTAAAATAAAAATAGTTTTCCCCTTGCTACATTACAGTATATCAGCCTTTTCATTATTTTCAAAGGGAAAAAACACCTTATATCTTTGTGCCAACAATACTCCAGGTAATAAAAAATACCCTATGTCCAGCACACACTACGCTATGGCTGTGGGAGAGGAGAGCTGTCTTTGGAGGGGAGGAGGGACAGGCACAGCTGTTTAACAAGCTTAATTGTGTTGCCAACTGCCAAAATCCAAAATGCACTAGTGGCACTTCCAAAATGCACTAGAAGTAGCTAGAGCAGTGGTTTTCAACCAGCTGAAAAGCACTAGATTTTCCACCAGGACTTTCTCAATAATTTTGGCGCTAGGGGAGTCTGGAAAAAAACTAAATATAGTTACAAATGCGCCAAGTTGGCAACCCTACTTCTGGCCATGCCGTCGTGATTATAGATGTACGTTTACGTATCGCTCCGGCTGCCTGGCTATATCTTGAGACGTTTTTGGTGGGATTATGCATTGGATTTACAAGCAAAGGATTATACTTTTTGATGATCACTTTGAGAAAGGGTAAGTCATCAGGCCACCTCTCTCTCTCCCTGCCTGCTGCTTTGCTGCTATCGAAAGGAGGAACAGTCTCCGTCCGTCTCCCTCTCCCTTTCTCTCTCTCTCTCTCTCTCTCCCTTTCTCTTTCCCTCTCCCTCTCCCTCTCTCCCTCTCCCTCTCCCTCTCCCTCTCTCTCTCTCTCTCTCTCTCTCTCTCTCTCTCCCTCTCCCTCTCTCTCTCTCTCTCTCTCTCTCTCTCTCTCTCTCTCTCTCTCTCTCTCTCTCTCTGTCCCTCTCTCTCTCCCTCTCCCCATCCCTCTCTCTGTCTGTCTCTCGCTTGCTACTGTATGTGCGCACGTTGCATGGCGAAGTGCCTCTCTGTTCTGTTAATGCATGGGACATACGTGCCCAGTTCTCATCAAAATAGTGTGCTGTGTTCATCACAGTAGTGGTTCTACAGTAGTGGTTCTGCAGTGGTTCGTGGGTCCAGTCGTTTGATTCAATCCGTGTTATTTCACGCAAACCCTCGTCCTCCACAATGTTAATCGGCCTGCATGGGGTGGCGGCGGCGGGGGGGGGGGGGGGGGGGGGGTGGGGGGGTCCGTGCGTTAATCTCGCGTTAATTTTTTTGACGCCGTTAACGCACGGCTGAGTTAACGCGAGATTAACGCGTTAACGCGGACAGCCTAAATATCTCTACATACCAACAGAACTCTGACAGCCATCATGGCAGCAGCTCCAGTGGACACAGTGCTGTCCATCAGGATGACGTGGTCATCACTGATGTCCTTGGGCAGACGCAGGTAGTGGAGCTGATGGAGACACACCATGGAGTTACCATGGAGACCATGGAGGAGAGGAGGGAGGGAAAGAAAGAAAGAAAGAAAGAAAGAAAGAAAGAAAGAAAGAAAGAAAGAAAGAAAGAAAGAAAGAAAGAAAGAAAGAAAGAATATTGTCACACATTTAAAAAAGAAGATAAGTGAGTACAAAAAAGAGCCAACAAGGAATAAAAAAATCCCATCCTAATAATGATGTCCATCCATGAACCTCATATCACCTGCATGTTCCATTAGGGAAGGTAAACAGCTTCTCAGCTCATCACCCTTTTATCCCTAATTTATTTGTCTTTTTTACTACTTTAAAACATTTTTGAGTAGTTCATCTAGCCAACATCTACAGCCAGTGTAGATGGCTACACATCTAAGTGTAGCCATCTACACTTAGATGTTGTGAGCTTGTAGACAGGGTGTTTTAACTATTCAAAGGTAAGGTGTTTCAGTGACAAAAATGAAACTCTATGTTCCATATATGGATATACAACAGATTAAGGAAGAGGCACTTGGAGCATTTTTCTTCAGATAAGTTCTGCAGATCTGGATGAGGGTCTATAGATCTAACCTCAGGTTAGGGTCTATGGATGAGGGTCTATAGATCTAACCTCAGGTTAGGGTCTATAGATCTAACCTCAGGCTCTCCAGAGTCCATGTTGGTCTGGATGAGGGTCTATAGATCTAACCTCAGGTTAGGTCTGGATGAGGGTCTATAGATCTACCTCAGGCTCTCCAGAGTCCATGTTGGTCTGGATGAGGGTCTATAGATCTAACCTCAGGTTCTCCAGAGTCCATGTTGGTCTGGATGAGGATCTATAGATCTAACCTCAGGTTAGGGTCTATAGATCTAACCTCAGGCTCTCCAGAGTCCATGTTGGTCTGGATGAGGGTCTATAGATCTAACCTCAGGCTCTCCAGAGTCCATGTTGGTCTGGATGAGGGTCTATAGATCTAACCTCAGGCTCTCCAGAGTCCATGTTGGTCTGGATGAGGGTCTATAGATCTAACCTCAGGCTCTCCAGAGTCCATGTTGGTCTGGATGAGGGTCTATAGATCTAACCACAGGTTAGGATCTATAGATCTAACCTCAGGCTCTCCAGAGTCCATGTTGGTCTGGATGAGGATCTATAGATCTATAGATCTAACCTCAGGCTCTCCAGAGTCCATGTTGGTCTGGATGAGGATCTATAGATCTAACCTCAGGCTCTCCAGAGTCCATGTTGGTCTGGATGAGGGTCTATAGATCTAACCTCAGGTTCTCCAGAGTCCATGTTGGTCTGGATGAGGATCTATAGATCTAACCTCAGGTTCTCCAGAGTCCATGTTGGTCTGGATGAGGGTCTATAGATCTAACCTCAGGCTCTCCAGAGTCCATGTTGGTCTGGATGAGGGTCTATAGATCTAACCTCAGGTTAGGTCTGGATGAGGGTCTATAGATCTAACCTCAGGCTCTCCAGAGTCCATGTTGGTCTGGATGAGGGTCTATAGATCTAACCTCAGGCTCTCCAGAGTCCATGTTGGTCTGGATGAGGGTCTATAGATCTAACCTCAGGTTCTCCAGAGTCCATGTTGGTCTGGATGAGGATCTTTCCGATGCGAACGTCTTTACACACCGCTCTGAGAGCAGGCTCCATGGTCTCCCCTGCACGAAGCACTGACACACCTGTGATCTGTACACACACACACACACACACACACACACACACACACACACACACACACACACACACACACACACACACACACACACACACACACACACACACACACACACACACACGTATTACATACCAAACTACAGTACTTTCAGTGCGTTCCTAGTTAGTTTAGATTAAGTAGCACCTCATTAGACTGAGATAGTAGTGACTTATATTATATATGATGTCTAATGTATTAGTGCTTACATTGTATATTGTAAAGTGTATTGTAAATTCTGCCTTATTTGTAATCTGTAGGATGTATTCCATCGCTCTTGATGAAGAGTGTCTGCTAAATTCCTAGATTTTAACATAATGACCAAGCTGTACCAATTCAACTTTTTATAGGTCACAACTGTTTCCAACCTTCTTTTTTTGTCTTTTTGCCTTTACTGAGTAATTTGTGAAGACAGAGGAAAGTGGGAAGGAGAGTCGGGGAGAGACAGCAAAAGTCGTCATGAACGGAACTCAAACACACACATAGGGCTCCATTTTCGTTACCATCTAAACCCCTTATCCTAAACCTCTTATCATTTTTTTACTGTTTAGAAAAACTTTTTTGGAATAGTTCAACGTGCCAAACGGTGTCGAAAATGGAGCCCATGTCTTACAATCGTACTTCTCAGATTGTTTACATTTCAAGGACCTCTCATAACTCTGACAGTGTTCAACTGTAACCAAATGGACCTGTGAGGGTCACTCACCCCTTTCCCGTTGTTGGTACGTCCTTCATAGCACTGACCTTGTGGAGTCTGAACGGTGCATGGCTGTTACACACACACACACACACACACACACACACACACACACACACACACACACACACACACACACACACACACACACACACACACACACAAGACACCTGTAGGGCTTTGGGTTTTATGCTATAACAACATTTGAAAAGCATGTCTGTACAATATGCAATATGCATGTCTGTACGCGTGCAAGTGCGCACGCAGACACCACTTCTGGCCCAACCCATGTACAGTGCACATATACCTTTGCCAAGAAAAAGAGACATGTGAAACCATTCAGGCTGACAGACTTTGAAAAACACTTATAAACTGTATATACTGTAGCAGAATATAATACACTATAATACACTGACTGTAGAGAATATACTAATATAATACTATGACTGTCCCTGATGATCAGGACTGTCTCTGTTGTCACTGTGTGAAAGAGTTAATGTTTATCCTACATTGTAAATGACTTCTACAGCCACAGTTCAGCCTGAGACAATAAAATATCATTTCAGTTTTTATTGCATCAGTCATTCCATATACTGCATAGCCAATACACAAGTCATGTGTTGATCATCTGACCAGATACGTTTGTACAGTACATCCAAACTACACTCCATATATGACAGGTACAGAGCATGTATCATACGTTGTTGCTTAATGCTTACTTTGTTGTATGTCAGTGTCCAACCCAAAGATCCTGTTGCACAACAACATACGTTGTACTATTAATGAAGGATTTCAATAAATTCAAGTTTTTGAGAGGGAGAGTGAGTGTAAGAGAGAGAGAGGGAGAGAGAGAAATAGTGTTTGTGCACACGCACACACACACACACACACACACACACACACACACACACACACACACACACACACACACACACACACACACACACACACACACACACACACACACACACACACACGCTCACATGCACATTTGACAGAGAGAGAGTGAACTTTGTTACATGTCTATAAACATTGTGCCAACGCTCCTCCTCTTGCCAGTCTGATGAGAGACGATAAGATTAACGTTCAGATCAAACACAACTTCCAGTGAGAGAGAACAGACTTTCTGTCCACAGCTACAGGAGGAAACACTGAGCCAGAGCACTGGAACTACCTGTTTCTGACTCTGTCTGAATGGAATTTAACAGCAACCACTTTCACACTGACAGTAAACTTCATTAGAATATTCTAAAAGGAGTGTTAACCACCACTGACTGTGTTTCTTGTCTCGACCGGAGCATTTGTAGCTAAACACCGACACAAAATGGCTTCCAACGCACCTCGCCCAGAAGAGGATTATTCCTGTCCTGTGTGTTGTGACATCTTCAAAGATCCTGTTCTCCTGTCCTGTAGCCACAGCTTCTGTAAAGCCTGTCTGCAGGAATGGTGGACAACGAAGGGAACAAAGGAATGTCCCGTTTGTAAGAAGAGACATTCGATTGATCCTCCTCTTAACCTGGCTCTGAAGAACCTGTGTGAGGCCTTCATACAGGAGAGACATCAGAGACCTTCACCTGGGTCTGTGGTTCTCTGCAGGGAGCATGATGACGAGAAACTCAAACTGTTCTGTCTGGAATGTCAACAACCAGCGTGTTTTGTGTGTCGAGATTCTGAAAGACACGCCAACCACGTTTTCAGACCCATCAATGAAGCTGCACTGAAACACAAGGAGGAAGTCCAGAAATCGCTGAAGCCTCTACAGGAGAAACTGAAGGCTTTTAACAAAGTTAAAACAAACTACGACCAAGCAGCAGAACACATAAAGGTCCGGGCCCGGCACACAGAGACGCAGATGAAGGAAGAGTTTAAGAAGATGCATCAGTTTCTACATGATGAAGAGAAGGCCAGGATCACTGCTCTGAGAGAGGAAGAGCAGCAGAAGAGTCAGATGATGAAGGAGAAGATCGAGGCTCTGAACAGAGACATATCAACCGTTTCAGACACAATCAGAGCCATCGAGAAGGAGCTGAGAGCCGAACACATCTCATTCCTGCAGAACTACAAGACCACCATGGAGAGAGTCAAGCTCACTGCACTGCCGGACCCACCACCGCTCCCTGGAGGAGCACTGATGGACGAGGCCAAACACCTGGGCAACCTGGCCTTCAGAGTCTGGGAGAAGATGAAGGACATTGTCTCCTACACTCCTGTCATTCTGGACCCCAACACTGCACATCCAGAACTCATCCTGTCTGATGATCTGACCAGTGTGACATATGGAGAAGTACAGCATCTTCCTGACAATCCAGAGAGGTTTGACTACTGGCACCGTGTCCTGGGTTCTGAGGGATTTAACTCTGGGACTCACAGCTGGGATGTTGAGGTTGGAGACAATACAAGCTGGTCACTGGGTGTGTTAGCAGAGTCTTATCAGAGGAAAGGAGACAGAGGGGGTCAACGCTGGGCCATAGGGTTATATGAAGGTACATACAGAGCATACTCCCCAGGGCCAGCCACTGATCTCTCATTGAAGAAGAACCCAAAGAAGATCAGAGTCCAGCTGGACTGGAACAAAGGAACACTGTCGTTCTCTGATCCTGATGCCAACACACACATACACACCTTCACACACACCTTCACTGACACACTCTTTCCATACATTAATACTAAGACTCTCCCTGTGAAGATGTTACCATGGAAGGTCAGTGTGACTCTGGAACCACGTTAGACATGATGATGTTGAGATATGGATAAATTCTACAATTTGGCCAAAAATTAATAATGGACAAAATTACAGATAATATTTGGTTTGCATTGTCTGCCATCACTTTTCAAATGTATTAATAATACCAGTAATACCACTGGTGCCAACAATTATATCAGGATTATATGAATGATTTTAAAAGTGATTCATACTATGGATATATAGGTATGTAATTATAGTTTGAGGGTCCATTGGAGTTTAATGGTTTTGTTCAATAACGTTTGCAACTTTCTATTGATTCAGTATTTTCTAAACAATACAGAGTGAGGGGAAAAGACAAAAACAAAACAAAACAAAAAAAGATTTAGAATAAGTAATATTGAATAAATTGATGTATTTTCCTATACACAGAAAAAAAACATGAACATTTTCTCTTCACATGGACAAATTATGCTTTTACACTTCTTGTACTGTAACTGTACTGTACTTTTACATAATTCCTCATTCCCAATATGATAATTCCTCAATGGAATAATCATATATCTTTATGTTATACAGTATAGTATAATGAATTATGAACCACAGAATGAAGTAGATTATAAACCATGCTACGAACTTGAATCACTGATAATAAAATAATAACATAATAAAGGACGCATTGACTATGTGTAGGTTTGTTATTGGCTGTTAACAATTCCTTTGTTTAAAATAATTTAGCGGACATCAACCGATATGTGCTTATTTTGTTTTTCTTGTTTTTTTTTATACCATTTGTGCCAGGGAAACTATATATGTTCAATACAAGAAATAAATATCCAGAACCTACAGCTTGGTAGACTACAGATGAACAACAAAATGTATGCTTATCAACAACAGATAATTATCGGCTACTGCCATTGGCTAATGCCAGCATTAGTGTGATTTGACGATACCAAATTGATATTGGCCGATAACAAATATCGGCCCAATCAATATGTGGGTACATATATCGGTGTGTCACTCATATGACTGTGTGTGTGTGTGTGTGTGTGTGTGTGTGTGTGTGTGTGTGTGTGTGTGTGTGTGTGTGTGTGTGTGTGTGTGTGTGTGTGTGTGTGTGTGTGTCTCACAGCTATCCTACAGTCTAATTGTTGATGAAATATCCCTTAGCAGCTTTCACCTTTTTCTTTATGGTTTTAAGTAATATTATGCAGTTACTTTGCATGTCTGTGGTAAAAATCTCATTTTGTTAAAATGTCCACTACAAGATGACATGGTGGTGAGTGGTGACCTCTGGTCAGGGTTCATGTGGTTAAACCTGGTGAGCCAATCCTCTACAGAAGCACTGAAGAGGATTGGCTGTGAGTTATGGCTGATGTGACAAGGTGTTCATTGCTGTCATTTTAGCATGAATACTGGAAGATTCATATAAAAAGATAGGCATGTACCATTCACTGCATGAAAAGAGGTTTTAACAGGCAATCAAGGGCACTGGCATGTTCCTGTAATATACACAGCTGTATACCAGGCCTTTTGCACAGTGATTGGTGGAGCAAATATTACACATAAATACAGAAAACACAAGACGTGTCAGTTTATATTTACTGATATTTTACCTTCATCTGCAACACATACTGTACATGTACACATGTTACACACACTTGTAGAACATCTGATTCTTTGGTTCTGTGACACCCTTGAACAACTGGCCTTTAAACAATTACAATTCAGGCATTTATCAGAATCCAGAGTGACTTACAGTAAACAGGAATAATGTGTTGATACATCAAATACATTAAAAATGTAATTAAAAATTAGAATCAATATGATAAAACTATAGAGTGTTGTTTTTCTTCTACCTGAGGTAGGATGATGTTTAGAATAAACTGACCTGTGAAGGTAGGAAGGTCAGAGCATGTTCTATCAACAGCCTCATCAGTCTCTTGGAGTAGAAGATGAACTCATCTCTGCTGGTCTCCTTGTTCCTACAAAACACATTACATAGAAGAAACATCACAGCAAAAATACACAATGGTTAATGTGGAGAATGATATTGATGTAAAAGAATATTCCATATTCGAACAAACCCAAAATTGAATGACTGAATTCATAAAATGAAAGTTCGAAGTTGTACATGTCTATACGTCTCTGCGTTCACACAGACCACAGTCACAATGCAGTTGACTTTAACTTCTTCAGTAGAAAGCAATGAAAAGAACACATGTTTAATTGCAGCTTTGTCACATGTTTTTCTTGTAGTCTACCGTCCCTAGTAAAAAATCCTTTAGGATTACAATAGAAAACTGCTATAGCTTTTTGGAACAAATCCTAATGCATATCCAATAGGAATCCTATAGGATTCTTATATGAATCCGATTCCTATTGGATACCCAATAGGATTTGTTCCAGATTTTATAGGAGGAATCCTATAGGAATTTTTAACTAGGGATAATTTGATATAAACCAACAACACCACAGCAAGTACAGGAGCAGAGCATAAAGAAAGAGAATGTTTTACTACACACTAGGCTGTAGAGAGTTGCTTTTTCACAACTAGAATAATGAGTCTTCACAGGTGTGTAGGCCTGTAGACAAAGGTAAAAAAAAAAAGCAAAAGATACATCTGCACACTGCTACCTGCTCAGTACAAGAGCAGCGACAAAACTGTTTGTATACAAACATTTGAACAACAGACAACCAATCACAATGAAGTAAAGACTAATTGGGACTGAGGTACAGCTTGTGCAGATTATCAATTTGATGACATCATTTAAAAACGCAGGAACGGAGAACCAATACAAGGGAATTTTACATAATTTCAAATAGTAATTTAGTATGTTTTAGTAAATACATTGGGAAATCAACAAAACAACAAGAGACAAAAGTCCTAACTCATATCATGCAGACAGTGAGAGAGGATTCATACAATATATACAACACAACCAGGTTCACTCAACAGGCAACAAGTTCTGGATTAAGGCTAATAATCTTAGAGGACTAAATGCACATTAGACTGCCAGCAAAATAGAAATATTCATATTTTGTTTGATATTTATTCAAATCCACAAGGGGTTTTAAACTGAATATTCAACTGGCATTTTTGGCCAATATTTGCAGCCCTAGAGAATGGACTGTATTGCTGCCGTCTTTTCCTGTCTGTCTGTTCTATATCATCACTAATGTACAGCTCTACCATGTACAGAACATGGTCTTAAATCTGCATGTCAGAATAATAAATGTCAGCTCTATGACTGTATTTTAAACCATCAGACATTTGATTTCTTTGAACAACAGACACAGATTCAACACCAGCCTGGTCACTTTGTTGAGCTGTTTGAGGTTCAGTTTTTGTCCTCTTGGGGGTGCTAAAGTACCATGCATGCACTACAGCCAAAGTCAGGCTATTCTTTGTGATTTTTTAAGTGGGGTGTAGTGAAGCGGAGAAGCAGGGACTTGTCTCACATCTGAAATGCTTTTGGGTGGCAAAATTATGTTTTTTGACATGCATTTAATTTTAATTGATACAATTAAGCATTGCAAACCCTGTTTTAGGCTATACACATTTGTAGGCCTATGTTTTGTGTGTGCCTTGCACACACTATTGCATGAATGTGTGCGTACACATGTCTTATGGGGCGTACCCCATAAGACTGGCCAAGTCTATGGACTTTTACAGGTTTGCTTTATGCAGTGACATCATGTGGCAGCCTTACTTCACAGGTGTGATTCTTTGCTTTTTACTGAATATCCAGCCTTAGTAGAGAATATAGAGATTTGGAAAATAATCCTCATGAAGTTTTATTGTGTTTGATGCATTGCTTTGTTGTATTGTTTCTTGTTGTGTATATTGCACTTTGTTTGCATGCTAAATGAATAAAGTTTGATCTGTAACTGTAAATACAGCCTACTGTGCGTAGGCGGCTGTGTGCACTGTCTGTAACGTACCGGATGATGGTGTGCAGGCCTCGAACCTGCGGTGTGCTCTCCAACACGCTGAGCGTCTGGGGGAGGGGCTGAGTCTGCTGGCCGGACGCCAACACCGCCCTGCAGGGAGGAGGAAGAGGAGGAGTCAGTGTGGTCATGTGACTTCTAAATGTTTCATCAAGCTAGCTTGACACCGCAGGAACACTTCCAGCAAATGAGCTGGAGAAACACCTCACACTCTGTATCACATGATGTTTTATTGGAATGAAGCTCCACCTAAGCTTGTTAAGGCCGCCGGCCATCAGGGGCGGATCTAGGCATGGGCATGGGGGGGGGGGGGGGGGGGGGGGGGCAATGCCCCCCTAAATGACCAGTCTGCCCCACCAAACACAATGGCATGCAAAACAGCATAGCAAGATATTTCAAATTAAAGTGCCTATAGTTAAAATGATTTGAAACACTACTACTGCTACTAACTAACTACAGCTGTGTCACCACTAAACCAACAGCATTTCATCATTGAAAACAGAAAACTCTCTGTTGCAACTTCAACAACAACTGATGTTATTATTGATGCTTTACTTGCCTAATAAAAGTCCTGTAACTGAAAATGCCAATTGGGGAATGTTACATCCGCCCCTGACGGCGATCTTCCTGGAAAAGCTCGGCGTTGCTGAAAATTCAAGCTGAGCCGAGTTTCAAGTCCCGTTGATGAGCAGTCAAAAATGTGACACAGAGTGTGAACTATTTTTTTTTTAAGTTAACACTCTGCCAGTGTGCCCACAGCCTGAGCATGGAGGAGTGGAACCAACCCCTGGCTGAAACCTACTGGGCGAACTCCTAATTGGTTTGGTAAATTGAGGATGTTCATGCCATGGCAGTTCTGGACAAATACTGTAAATATCCAACTAGACAGTGGCCTTGTGGTTAGAGTGTCCGCCCTGAAACCAGGGGGTCAGGGGTTCGATTGGGGGTCAAATCAAATAAACAAATGCGTTCAACTCATGAAGTGTGGCGCATGCTGCGGCTCATCACTCCAAGAGAGATGGGTCAAATGCGGACAACAGATTTTACTGGGATAAAAAGTGGTACAGCTTTGACTGACTGAATATCTGACCAACCTCCACAAGGACTCCTCTGACATGTCTGTCACATTTGAAGTCCCTGGAGCGAACGTTATGTGTAAACAGTTATGTGGATTACAGACATACAGTATGTACTGTATGTCCACACAGAGACGTAGTGCATTTATTGTAAGATACTGTAAATGTCAGCAGCATCCTACCTGACACTGAGCTCACGCTGCATGTAGGGAGAAGGAGGAGAGAATATAAACCATTTATACAGGCTGGTTCTTTCTATCTATCTATCTATCTATCTATTGCATCTATCTATCAAGTAGATCTTGTGATCTACTTGATACTTACAACACAGCACATTGTGAGCTTGTAGAACACCTATTTTCACAATTTCTAAACAAAACAAAACAAAACAATGTATCTACATGCAATAACTATGGCATCACTGTAACATTCAGCCACATGGTGGCGCTGTGGAAGCAGCAACTCACCTCCTCCAGCTGACTGTGGACATGTTGAACTATTAGGTCAATGGCTACCATGTTACCACCTCCTGAGAGAGAGACACATAGACACACAGAGAGAAAGAGAGATCTGTGTGGTGATCATACTCTTACATGTCAAATACCGTCAATTAATTATTTTGTATTATTCCCCTGTATGGATTTCTGGTATGATAACTTCCTGACAATAAACTAATAAATCAGTCAATCATTCTGACCTCTAGGCACCACGATGTCAGCCAGCCTCATGGTTCTATACTGACCTCTAGGCACCACGATGTCAGCCAGCCTCATGGTTCTATACTGACCTCTAGGCACCACGATGTGGTGCCACGACCTCTAGGCACCATGAGCCAGCCTCATGGTTCTACACTGTAGAACCATGAGGCTGGCTGACATCGTGGTGCCTAGAGGTCAGTATACTGTAGAATCTACAGTATACTGACCTCTAGGCACCACGATGTCAGCCAGCCTCATGGTAGGTTCTATACTGACCTCTAGGCACCACGATGTCAGCCAGCCTCATGGTAGGTTCCATATACTGACCTCTAGGCACCACCATGTCAGCCAGCCTCATGGTAGGTTCCATATACTGACCTCTAGGCACCACCATGTCAGCCAGCCTCATGGTAGGTTCTATACTGACCTCTAGGCACCACCATGTCAGCCAGCCTCATGGTAGGTTCTATACTGACCTCTAGGCACCACCATGTCAGCCAGCCTCATGGTTCTACAGTATACTGACCTCTAGGCACCACAATGTCAGCCAGCCTCATGGTTCTATACTGACCTCTAGGCACCACAATGTCAGCCAGCCTCATGGTTCTATACTGACCTCTAGGCACCACGATGTCAGCCAGCCTCATGGTTCTACAGTATACTGACCTCTAGGCACCACAATGTCAGCCAGCCTCATGGTTCTATACTGACCTCTAGGCACCACAATGTCAGCCAGCCTCATGGTTCTATACTGACCTCTAGGCACCACGATGTCAGCCAGCCTCATGGTTCTACAGTATACTGACCTCTAGGCACCACAATGTCAGCCAGCCTCATGGTAGGCTCTATGTACTGGTCGAAGGCAGGCTTGACAAACTGGTTGTACTGTTTGATGACTCCCTCCAGGTCGCGGCCGCGCTCTGTGATGTCTCTACGCAGGCGACGCACCAGACGGATGTCTGAGTCTGTGTCCACGAAGATCTTCATGTCCAGGAGCTGAGAGACACACCAGGGTGATGGATTAAACAACCGTTTTCATTTTCAGGAAGTAATTGAAAATCCATTTTTATGGATAAAAATGGATTTTTATCCGAAATATGGATTTTGATAAAAGTTATACAAAAGTGAAAATTTGCACATATTTTTTGGCATGCGTTGTTGGGTATGGTCATTTCATTTCACTGGGCATTTAAAATAAAATGTTATCTCTTAATTAAATCATTAAACGACATGATTTGTTTTGACAATGAATCAACAAAGACCAAGTGGCCTTACAAATCGTTGAATAAAACGTTGATAAAATATGCCTCTAGTTAATTTTTGATGAAACCAACATTATTGTGCTGAAAAGCCACGGTATGATAATGCAAACATATTTACATATGCTGAGAGCCTGTGATTGTATTGCACCACCGTACACTCAACAGATCTGGATTCTGTTTACGGTAACTTATCACACAGCTCTGGCGCAGACCTGAAGCTTCAGGCAACAGACAACAACTCTGAAAGGCTCTAAACTGTCACTTCACACAGGTGAACAAGTCAAATCAGATTTTCTAAAGTGTCGTGACACAGACGTACCTGAAGCAGCTCTTTGTCCGCAAAGGACATAATGCCTTCAAATATGATCACACTGGCTCCGTACACCGTTTTCTGTACAGAGGAGAGGACCAGGTTATTCTCCAAGACTGATTTAGATTTCTGTGGGCATCAAACACACCCTAAAATCACCAGTTATGAAGCAAGACTGGAGTAATAATGAATAATAATAATCTTTATTTGTATAGCACCTTTCATGACATAAAATGCAGCTCAAAGTGCTTTACATTGCAATAGAGAAGAAGACAAAAAATATTGGGAATGAATTAAAGAGATCATTAAAATACATCAAAGAAGCAGTACAGTGAGGACCTGAAATAAGGCATAAAATATAAAATCATAAAATATAAAATCACAGAGAATCAGTTAAAAGCAAGTGCATAGACGTACGTCTTGAGCTGTGCTTTAAAAATGTCTACAGAGGCTGCCCGTCGAATTTATAATGGGAGTTTGTTCCACACCGTGGAATGAAGTCAGAATTATCACAACACTGTGAAACATTGCTGCGCTACCAGTGGTGTTGGACTGCGCTGTGGCCAGGGAAGGGAAATATGCCGTCCACAATAAGCAGGGACACATCAAACTTTCCTACAATTCCGGGGGCTGCTTTAATTTCTGCGGATGCCTTTGATTTCCGCAAAAAAAAAAATCCCCGATCGCAGAAAGCTGCTGAAAACTTTGTGTCCCAGAGAAATACCAAGGCTACAAATATGACATGAAATATCATATTTGTGGCTGTCAATTTGTTTTGTGATCCAGTGATTTCCAAGACTGGTATAATTTCACACCCACCCCAGGCATTGGGAGGATCAGTGCCTTGCCCAAGGACACTCTGCCCTCTGAGCCACAGACTAGGTAATGAAGGGGTCCTTGACCTTATCCTGCTTTAGTTTATGTTTAGGACACATGGTCTCACAGGGTCTCTGTGTGGTCCATGTGTTCTCTCACCTAGATATCCACCAAGCAGACTCATGAATCACCTTCAAACAGTGTGCTACAGTTAACCCATTTAGTGCTAAAATGGGTGCCTTCTAAAATCCTAGCAGTTTTTAAGAAAAAAAAAGATGCTTCTATGTCGGTGGTTCTCAACAAATTTCATGTCATGGACCGCCAGAAATATCTGTATTTGGCTGCAGATCCCTGTATGAAAATAGGCTTTTCCCTGCCCAGAACTAAAGCTATAAGTTAAAGGGGTACTTCACCCCAAAAAAAACTTTTGGTCATTTTATGGTCTACTCAGCCTCATGTGAACACACCAGACAGTTTATAAGTTACTCCTTTCAGTATTTAGATATTTGATGTTCATTAGTCTGCCAGACCCAAACCCATTATAACTTAAAACTCCATTTTAACCATGACAGATTATTCGAAAACAACCCATCTTTTTTCTGGTGACTTATATTGTCCTCCTAATACGTGAGAGGGCAGTGGAATTGCATCTACAGTTTTCATTTATTTTGAAAATATTGTTTTGTAAAATGTAGCCCCCTCCATATTTGGGATTGCCCACCCAAATGAATAAAACAATATTTTAAAAATAAATAAAAACTGTAAATGAAATTCCACAGCCCTCTCACGTATTAGGAGGACAATATCAGTCACCAGAAAAAAGATTGGTTGTTTTCGAATAATCTGTCATGGTTAAAATGGAGTTTTAAGTTATAATGGGTTTGGGTCTGGCAGACTAATGAACATCAAATATCTAAATACTGAAAGGAGTAACTTATAAACTGTCTGGTGTGTTCACATGAGGCTGAGTAGACCATAAAATGACCAAAAGTTTTTTTTTGGGTGAAGTACCCCTTTAAAATGTTTGCTCTGAAAGATTACATATTCGAAGTGTGCGTGTGTGTGTGTGTGTGTGTGTGTGTGTGTGTGTGTGTGTGTGTGTGTGTGTGTGTGTGTGTGTGTGTGTGTGTGTGTGTGTGTGTGTGTGCAGTCTCACCCAGTCTTTGTGGCGTGTGTGTGTGTGTGTGTGTGTGTGTGTGTGTGTGTGTGTGTGTGTGTGTGTGTGTGTGTGTGTGTGTGTGTGTCTCACCCAGTCTTTGTGGCGTGCGTGCGTAGTGAAGTCGTACACAGGGATCTTCACACTCTTGCCCTGTTTGAGTTTCCTGAGCGTTGGAACCAGCAACCCGAAGTCAAACGCTCCAGGATGGTCGAAGTTGTAGTCGTTGCTGGCAGCTTTTACCTGCTCCTCTGGAGACAACACCTGGAGAGACAGAAGAGGCAATAATAAGATGGTTAATCGTGAATTTGTATAGTTGTTATCCAAAGGCGCTGCACATTACTCTTGTCTTCAATGTTTATGTTTACACAGAGCCTCAAAGATGGTCCCAAAATGGCAACTGTAGCATGTTTAATATTATATTAATTTCGTTCCTTATAGAATGTAACTTACCTGAGATTTAGACTCTCGAAGAGATGCATTTTGCAAGTCTGACTTCAACATTCTACGAGACAGTGATGTAGATCAGCTTGTAGAGTAATGATATCAGAATCACGGAATCTCTATGAGAGTCTAAGGTCACATTCACATGAAAGATTTAGTGTGATTAAAACTAATCCTACTGCGTATTGTCAGAAAGTGTCGCTTCTTTTGGCAGGTGTGAAGTCTCATTAGAATCCTAATGCGCATCAATTAATCGCATTAATCTACTCCTCCCACAAACGGAAGCTTTGCTTCACTTCAAAACGCAGCGAATGCAAATCACTGGCGCTCACGAACATAGTGAGTGAATATACCATGGATTTATTTTATTTTTTTTATTTATTTTTTTTTAGAAGGAAGGAGAAGGGATCATTACACAGTACACAGTGATGTGTAAAGATGCCCAGGCCTGTAGACACATGTGGACTATTGAAGACATCATAGAAGCCCTTATTGCAATATGCCCAGATCATCATAGACGTGTACTACAGCTTACACAAACGCAGAGTACAGGACAGCATGAGAATTGAGGCGATTAGGTTCCATATCGCACCTTTGCCCAATTTAGCAGGTTCCATAAAGTGTTAAAGTGATAAAGTGCGCTTGTAGAATGTAACAGTGCAGTAATATGAACATCTGAACTTGTAGAATGTAACAGTGCAGTAATATGAATATCTCACCTTGTAGAATGTAACATACATGTAGTGTAATATAAATAGCTCACTTTGTAGAATGTAACATACATGCCGTGTAATATGAACATTTCACCTTATAGAATGTAACTTACATGTCGTGTAATATGAGAATTTCACCTTATAGAATGTAACTTACATGTCGTGTAATATGAGCATTTCACCTTATAGAATGTAACTTACATGTCGTGTAATATGAGAATTTCACCTTATAGAATGTAACTTACATGTCGTGTAATATGAGCATTTCACCTTATAGAATGTAACTTACATGTCGTGCAATATGAACATTTCACCTTATAGAATGTAACTTACATGTCGTGTAATATGAGAATTTCACCTTATAGAATGTAACTTACATGTCGTGTAATATGAGCATTTCACCTTATAGAATGTAACTTACATGTCGTGCAATATGAACATTTCACCTTATAGAATGTAACATACATGTAGTGTAATGTGAACATCTGACCTTATAGAAGGAGTCCATAGACAGCAGGACGACCCACGGCACACCCAGAGCCTCAATGATCTTATTGGCTACCGTGGTTTTCCCTGAAGCACTGCCTCCACACAGTCCTATAGAGAAGAATATAGAACCTTATGTTTACACAACCTCCACACAGTTCTAGAGAAGAATATAGAACATTATGTTTACACAACCTCCACACAGTTCTAGAGAATATTATACAACATCATGTTTACACAACCTCCACACAGTCCTATAGAATATTATACAACATCATGTTTACACAACCTCCACACAGTCCTATAGAGAATATTATAGAACATTACAGTATGTTTACAGTCCTGTAGAGAAGAATATAGAACATTATGTACACTAGCCTCGACACCCAGGCTTTCATTTTCGTCCGCCTTGTGTGAAAACGGAAAGCCTGGACTAACTTGTTACACGAAGTGGCCTTGAGGGGGGAGTCAACCTTCCGGGGTGGGTGTGGCTCTAAATGATGTGACATAGAACAGCAGTGGACGGGCGTGGGAGGGGCCGGGGATGACGACACGTTGGTGAGATCAAATCAGATCAGCTTGATCTGTCGTGTGGATCCCACGGCACCCCCGCCCCCTCAAGGCCAAAATCATTGAGGGCTAGACCAGGCTATGTTTACACAACCTCCACACAGTCCTATATAATATTATGCAACATTATGTTTACAGTCCTATAGAGAACATTTTGTTTACAGTCCTGTAGAGAATATTATAGAACATCATGTTTACACAACTTCCACATAGTTTCCACATAGAGTTTTAGAGGTTTAAAGACTCAAAACAATTATATATGAACTGAAGCATTATTACTCTTACGTTTGACTCAGTTCCACAGGTAAATATTCAAGTGAATACAACAAAGGCGTTGTGAGCCTGTAGAGCACAGTGATGCTGACAGGCCTTGCATCCAAAAATGCAATTTATAGGTTTTGACCAATGACCTTTGGTGGTGTGACATATATAAAACCTTGAACCTTGACTTCAATCAGAACTATATCTTTGGAAGTTGGGCTTATTTCATAGCGGCAGGGAGTGACCCCCACAGTTTGAGAACTCACCGATGACGAAGGCGTCCTTAGAGTGCGCCCCACTCTGGGTGTACCAGGGCGGTCGTCCTGCGGTGTAGATGGTGCGGGTTCCTGTACGGAGCAGCGGCGGCTCCGACGCACTCATGGAGGCGGAGCTCTTCCTGCGCGGCGGCGGGGCCCCGCCCACCACCGGGGGCAGCAGGCGGTCCAACGAGTCATCACCCCCACTGCCGCTACGAGACAGACAGGCAGACAGGCAGACACACAGACAGACACACAGACAGACAGACAGACAGACAGGCAGGCAGGCAGGCAGGCAGGCAGGCAGGCAGGCAGGCAGGCAGGCAGGCAGGCAGGCAGGCAGGCAGGCAGGCAGGCAGGCAGACAGACAGACAGACAGACAGACAGACAGACAGACAGACAGACAGACAGGGTAAATTAATTTGCAGGCAGAGATAGGGCCCACCTGAAGATCTGTTCTAGGGGCTCCTTTTTCGTCACATACTAAACCCCTTATCCTTTTTTTACTATTTTGAAAAACTTTTTGGAATAGTTCAATGTGCCAATCTATTGACAATCTATTGTGCTTGTAGACTGGCCATTATAATTACCGTAATTTCCGGACTATAAGCCGCTACTTTTTTCACATGCTTTTGACCCTGCGGCTTATACAACGGTGCGGCCAATCTATGGATTTTTACAGGTGTTTTTTTAACAGGGGTTTTCAACAGGTGGTCCCTGAGAGGGTTCCAGATGGGCCCTCCAGACTAAATGATGGAAAGTTGGTTAACCAGTTGTAACTCTTTGAGAGCGTAAAAATGATACCAAATGGACGCTTGCGGGTCCATTTGGTTTCATGTTTACACTCTCAAGAGTTATAATATTCACCATCTAAATTAGCACCACTTAAAGTCATGGTCATTATGATCTCTATGTTTTGCTTGCCATCCTGGAATTGTGGACAAAACCAAAAGAAATATTTAGTTTTGGGTTCTGTTGGGTGAAAATGTTGTCAAATGGTGGTCTGTAGCTCAAATGCTGAATAAATAGTGGGCCCTAGGATGAAAAAGCTTGACAACCACTGCTCTAACATGAAGCTTGTTGTCTGGTGCGGCTTATAGTCAGGTGCGGCTTATACAAGGAAAACATCAGTATTTTGCCCCAAATTTAGCTGGTGCGGCTTATATTCAGGTGCGGCTTATAGTCCAGAAATTATTGGTATTGAAAAATGTTTTTAAAATAGTTTAAAAAGGCAAATAAGTTAAGGGATAAGGGGTTTAGCGGTGATGAAAATCTAGGCCCTAATTCCTAAAGCAATTGTTCTCAAGCTATTCAGGAACCATGAGACCCAAACAAGATATTATCAGACATTTGTCCCTACAGGGACCTGTAACCTGACCTATAGTGAAAACTGCAAATCTACGAGCTTTTATTGTGATGCCACTGGCTATCACAATGAAACGTCCTTTTCCATAGTACTGGCAGAAATAGCAGCATTAGTGCAGAAGTATGTGCCAATCCGCCCCCTGACCAGTACTGACCATAGATTCTTACCTGCCTTCAGGCACCAGAGACCAGCGGCCAGAGATTCTGGCTCCGCCCAGCAGACTCATGTCTACTTCGGAGAAGGAGTGACGTCCCGACGCCTCCAGGGTGGGTGACCCCGTTAACAAAACTAACCACCAAACTACCAAACACTGAATCCTCCTCAGTCCTCACTGGATGCACACTATGGCAGCAGTAGAACAACCTATACAACTACCTAACTAACTACTGAACTACAGAACAGGAGAGGAGAGAGGTCTGCTTAACTATGGCAAGAACAACTACAGATACAAGTTCAGCCATTCTGCTTTGATTCAATTCAACAAATCCTCATAGAGTAGTTGTTGTTAGTGACTGATATGTCTCTCCTCTCCATCATTCATTCATTCTTCCTCTCTTTCTCTGTCCGTCAGTCTGTCTGTCTGTCTCTGTCTGTCTGTCTGTCTCTCTGCCCACTTCAGAGTGTATTTAGAGAGAGGATTACAGGATCACATGCCGTTAACAGACAGGAAAGAGCTCTTTTAGCCTGGTATTAATAGACACCTGTCTGTCTGTGGTGTTTACTCTGCACAGCATCCTGCTTCCCAAGTTCATCGCTCTCAACACACAAACCACACCGTACTCGATAGTACCTACCGTACGTATCTAACACCAGGGACCCCTTAGGGACCCCTTGAAGCCAAGGGTAGACCCCTTGGCTTCAAGGGGTCCCTAAGGGACCAGCAAAAATGAAAAATAAAATAAAAGGTGTTTCACTTTATTACTAGTCCTACTCTGGTTTCCGTGTGCACCATCATCTTGTTTCTTGAGTCATTGTTTATGTATATAATTTGGTATTATCCAACTCTTTCCATTTCCAATTATTCAAACAATGTTAAGCTATAGTGCATCTGATTGATTTGAGTGACATCGGAGACAGGAGGAGGTTGTTTTATATGAAATCAAATACTTCCAAACTCCAAACACTTTTATCACCTCCACAGTTTCTTGACAGAAAGAAAATCATAATATCTACAGACTGTAGCCTACGGTGTATTCGCAATGCAACTCTACATTCTTTTATAATTGAGTTGATTGCAGATGAAAATTCAACTGCCATTGAGAGTGAGTGTATTGCAACTCTAGATTCAAGACCTGTGGGAGAGAGCTTGTTTAACCTATTGTGTCGTGACCCTCGATTCGAGTTCCTGACACCAGATTATACAGTAGTTCCTGACACCAGATTATACAGTAGTTCCTGACACCAGATTATACAGTAGTTCCTGACACCAGATTATACAGTAGTTTCTGACACCAGATTATACAGTAGTTCCTGACACCAGATTATAGCTGCAGCAACATTCTAGCTTTTGACGCTAGATTCTACAGTAGTTTCCGACACTAGATTCTAGTTATTGACACTAAATGATAGTTTCTGATGATAGGATCTACTTTTTGACACTAGAATCTACTTTCTGACGCTAGAATCGAGTTTTTGACACTAGATTCTATAGTTTCTGACACTAGATTCTAGTTTTTCTGAAAAATCTGTGCTCCTGTGTCAGTGATGCTAACATATTTCTAGCCAAGGACCACCAGAATTATCCATATTTGGCTGCAGCAGACCCCCATCTAAAAACATGTTGTTCTAGGGATTCCCCAGATGCAAAAAAATGAGTTAAAAATGTTTGCTTCCAAAATATTCAGAGATTTGCAGCACATTTTCACAATTTTTCAAAAATAGCAGAACAACAAGATGAGCTTGATGACATGAGCTTGTTGATCTGCTATTTTTCAACAGATAAAACACCAAAACGCGTTCAGGACACTAAGGGTTAATACACTGATGCACACCTGGTGCACACCTGGTCGGTGGAGGCGCACCAGGTGTGCATCAGTGTATTAAACAAGCGCTCTCCCACAGGTCTTGTTTCATGGCATGTTGTAATAAATGAAGATGGCGGCTAGGGTGTTTTTGCTTGAGGAATATTTTGGACAGAAAGTAGCTCATAACATGTCTACAGTGGATTTTTGGGGAACTAAAGCTTTGCAGATAGAAAGAGAATAATTCAAGCCTTCCATACATCTGAAAAGTTGGTGAGTTTAGTGTTGTTTGACACAAGCAAATCAGGTGAAAATTCCTGCTGTTGAGAGCAGACGTATTGCAACTCTAGATTCATCCCGATTATAATAGAAGTTGCATTGTGGCAAGGTGTATTCTTATGAAAGAAACAGGATAATTCAATGTTGCCTTGTAACAGCTGAAATGTTGTTGAGTTTAATGTTTAAAACAACCACATAGGACTTTTTTGTTTGAATCACCGGGGCTCTCAGTAGCCAGTTATACTTGCAACTCTAGATTCAACAAGCCATTATTATATCAACACATCTACTGTTGGAAATGTTGACTAAACAGCCACAAATTGCACTACCTGTGTAGATGATCATTAATGGTTAATGCCAGCGTGCATGTACGCAATTTGCGCCTATATGGAAACATTGGCCATCTCCATAGTGAAGATATCGATTTCATTCATTCCACCATCGACCAAATGGCATTTTAAATTAAAATCGTATGACTGCTTTCAGAAGATCAACGAGATGCTGTCAGGTGTGTATTATTGTTTATGATTGCCCTGATGGTGGGTGCATGGCATGTGAACCTCATCCCCTTTTACGCGCATGACGCACACGCGCACTGCCGCGTCATAATGTGTTGTTGTTACACCTGATCCTTGACAGTTGACACCATGAAGGTTTGACTGAATGAAGTAGAATGACGTTTAATTCCAACATTTCCATTCCATCACCGAGTCAGAAGCACACAGCAACCTCCACGCTAGCCATGGATCACATGACAGTCATGTTTCAGGGCTATATCCATGCTAGTCTAAGATGTAATATCGTAAAGAGGCATTTTCCGATTCGAACGAGGGTCTAAGTGCACACACGTTGTTTTTGTTGCTCTGGTAGACCGGGTGGAACGAACGTTTCTGGCTCAAAGTTACTCTTACCTTGAACAAAAGTAAGATCCAGGGCCACGAACATGGATTTCCACGCGTCTGGTCACTATTCGCCAAGGAATGGCACAGCGCAGAGCTGTAGTTTTCAATAAAAATGAGTTGTTTTGATCCACTGGTCTCGGAATTTCCTCGACTACGCCGATAGCGCAACTGGCTGCATAGAGTAAACGAGGGCATTCCGAGACGAGTGGATCAAAACAACGCCTTCCTATTGGAAACTACGACTATCAGCATTGTAGTTTAGACCGACCATACGTCCGTATTTCCCGGGACATGTCCGTATTTCACGTCCTGTCCCGGGTGTCCCGGTTTATTTTTAGAAATTGAGGAAATGTCCCGGTTTTTGTAAAATTACTTTCATTCAGTTCCTTTCCGACACTCCTTTGCTTACATCGGACCAGTAAATCGACAGGCACTAGGGCACGTTCGGAAATTGCGCACTGACTACACTGAGCAATGAAAACTAATAGGCGAGTGCGCTCCGGTGTGGTATCTCCGAACGTCCCCCTAGCGCTGCGCACGATGACGTCAGCCCTAAGCAGAGCGAGTGCAGAGCAGCAGCAGGCAGCCTTCGTCAGTCAGTTAGTAGACACTAGACAGCGTGGTTGTCAGTCTCCGCCACCATGCCCAAGCGCAAGTGCACGTTTACAGACGAGTTACAGAAAAAAATCCCTGTATTCAGACCGGGGCGAGACAAAAGTGAAGCACTGTGCACTGTTTGCAAAGCAGGCACATATGTTTCGCTCTGCAATGGTGGTGCAAGGGACCTAAAATTCCACATTGACACAGAAAAACACAAAAAAGCTGTTCGAGGCGATAGTAGCACCTGTTCGATATCTGAATATTTCGTGAAACCAGGGAAAGATAGGGTGACCATACTAAAAGTACAAAACCAGGACACCTTGGGGGGAAACAGAAATAATTACAAATTATTTCTGTTTTATTTAAATGCATTTATTCAAAAAGTCAAAAGTGCTTTACAAAGAAAGAAATAATGTCAATCAACTTCTCTCAGACATAACTCTGAACAGCAACACTGAAACTCAGCCTCAATTTCAGACATGAATGCAACGATGTCTGTTGTAGGCTATTGAAAAAGGTTAACAATTGTCTTCTGGAAAAATGAAAATAGAATATCTAACAAAAATCCTCTTGTATATTAACAACTTAGAAAGTAACTGTAGTAAAATGTACCAAAAACTAACCAAAATATAAATTTTGGTTAGTTTTTGTGCATTCATTTCTGAAATTGAGGCTGAGTTTCAGTGTTGCTGTTCAGAGTTATGTCTGAGAGAAGTTGGTTGACATTATTTCTTTCTTTGAAAAGCACATTGTAGGCTTGACTTTTTGAATAAATGCATTTAAATAAAACAGAAATAATTTGTAATTGAAGTTATTTTTGTGTGTGTGGGACCTGTGGGACCCGCGGGGGACCCGTGGGGGACCGGGGGACCCCCAGCCCCCCCCCCCCCCCCCCCCCGCTAAGGTGTCCTGGTTTTGTACTTTTAGAATATGGTCGCCCTATTGTAGTTTCTTGGTGAATAGTGACCAGACAAGTAGAACTCCATGTTCGTGGCGTTAGTTGTTGCACTTATATAAGGTAAGAGTCACTTTGAGGCAGAAATGGTCATTCCCCGTCACGAACTTAGACACGAGAGTGATTCTTAGGCTCCATCCATTCATGCATTCTTGCTGTTTGCTTCTGTCAGAGTGAGAGAGGAGGAGTCACTATATAATCCCTCCCTCCCTGCACGTAAACACTGCTAACACTGCGTTCAATCCCCGCATCGTTACTGTTTTTATTATGTAGGTTATATTATGTTAAATATTTAAGCATAAACGCGTGTACCTGTCGGAGGAGAGGGAGTGCATGTGTTCCCTCCTGTCACCGTTTCCATGGAGATCCCACCCAATTCTCACACTTCCCCTTCCCTGTGTGTATGGGGATAAAAATATAAAGGGGACAGTTACGTAAAAACTGCAGTGGGATTATGGGTAATGTAGTTTCTGTGATACTGTATCTGAAACTAGATAGATAGATAGATAGATAGATAGATAGATAGATAGATAGATAGATAGATAGATAGATAGATAGATAGATAGATAGATAGATGTTTTGTGGTACCAATAATGACTGTATTACTGCATCAAACTTTATTAAAGGGGAATTCCACCCATTCCACCCATTATGTCATTAATATACCTTAGAGATGTTGTGTGGACATGATAAAAAAAAAAGTTCCCCCAACTCTGTATTTCCTAAAAATGGAGGTCTGAAAATCATTAACATGGTGAAATACATCTGATGACATCACCAAGATGTATTTCACCATGTTAATGATTTTTATTTCAGACCCCTTTTTCCTGAGAGGGTACAAATGGAACCAAATGGCCCCGCTAGGGTCCATTTGGTTCACATTTGTACCCGCTCAGGAACATTTTAAAAATGGATAGAATTTCCCTTTAACAAACTATATGATATGAAAACTATTATAGCTATCAAGAAAGAGGCAAGGATTATGAAAATGGCCAATCTAAAATATTGTAGTAGATTTAGTGACCCACGTCCTATTGGTTCCAAAGGGTCTGCATACATGATTTTTCTCTGGAGAATAACATATGGGGTCTTAAGTGAAGTCCATCTCAACTCATATGTGGGAACTAATGTTTTGTGTAACTGATTAGGCAATAGTAACAATAGTGTTTTCTCATATTTAGTTGATTGTTCATATCCATATGAGCAATGTTGGGCAACAACGAATTGCATATCACAAATTACCTTACCGGCAAAAGTAGTGTAACAATATAACTCTGCCAAGATGGATAATTTAATGTAATATGTTACCCTGCCAAAACACGCCTCATTACTTACAATTACAAATGAGCTTGTTGTTGCATGATGTGAAAATAGAACAGATTTACAAGCTATCAACAGATAACAACAGAGATGTGCAGTAGTTTGTAGATCCTAATCCGGTGCAGCGTTCTGCATACATGACCTACAAGTTATCACAGTTGTCTCTAAACACATTGTGTATCACATTGTGTATCTCTATTCTTTAGCGGGTGGGAGGGGGGCCTGGGGAAAGTAATAAAGTAATGTGTAACATAACAAATTACCCTTTGATTCAAGTGATAGGTAATATAATGTCATAACAATTTCAAATACGTCATATACCGTACGTGAAGTAAAGATACTCTCCCAAGTAGTCTCTCAAGTAGCACTGTATATGAGTGAAAACCACTGGGATGATTTGTTTATTTTTCAACCACAGTTTTTTATGTGAGGTAAATTCAGATTCTGTCATAGGGAATACAAATAAAAAAGAAGTACACAAATCCGTGGACTTATACTGTAGCACCCTCTAGTGAATAGTAGCAATGTTGTCATACTTCAATGCTCAATCATAGGCTATATTTCTCCTTCAGTGTGATGCTGGTGAAGCATTTTGTGGCATTGCATTTATGAAAACAATAACAAAGATATAACAAAAGTTGAGCTATGGAGCTGCACGCGTATTTCAGCCTGACAGTGACCCTATGAACAGTTTATCATCAGGAAGTGCATTGAGGTCTGCCGCCGCCGTCGCGTGTCACAGCCGGCCGTCCAATCACGTGTCTGGATGCTGGTTTGTGGTAGTGAAGACACGGTGACCTCCCACCAGTCCCTCATGCACACAGGAAGTGTCTCTGTGTCTCTGTGTGAACACATTAACAGTCCATGGAAACAGTCGTTCCTCTGTCGCGTCACGGAGCAGGCCGGCTATGGCACGTTACGGAATGAACCTGCCAAGAAAAGACATTTACACTTCTTAACTCATTTACTGCCAAAACAGTCTTTTCACAGCTGTTTTTTTATCCCCATGATATTGTAACAATTTTTTCTTTTTTTCACCCAGTGCCAATTCCGATAATGTGATCCTGGAATCAACACACCTTCCACCAACCTGGGGAGGCAGCGGTCTGGCCTCATGCTTTCTTCAATGCATGAGGAGTCTATTAAGCTGCCTTCTTTTCATCTTTCCACTAAGGAAAATAATCTTTCTAATCACACAAGCCGTGTTTGTTTTGGTGAGTACTGTAGGTAAAACGTTCTTTATATTTCCACTCCAGAAGAGAGGCTGGTTGTCTGTCACAGAGCTCCACTGCAAGGAAGAATCATACTGTAGAAGTTGCAGTGGAGCTATGGACCTCGTAGTCATTGAAAGTATCACTCATTCCTTCAGGGTGGGAACAGAGTGCATTGTGGGATACATTGGGCCATATTTACATACTTACAGTCGATCGAACCAGGGTCGGACTGGCCATAGGGAATACCAGGAACTCTCCCGGTGGGCCACGACCATAGGGGGCCACTAGGGGGTGCTAAAATAATAATAATACGTTCCTGTATCAATGAGTGATAAATAACCCCTGTTTTATGGTTCCTTTTGCCACCATCATTCTTGTGAGAGCAGCAAAGGGTATTATTGTGTAAAAATGGTTGCGCGCTGGCTGTGGTGGGCCGAATTTTTGTCCCAGTCCAGCTCTGGACCGAACAACAGTGGAGCATAGAGCACATTGATGTGAATACGGCCCACCGCTGCTCAAAAACTGCAATACCACCTTCAGCCACTATGTCCATTTCGCCTCAAAGTTTCCTCTGAATGCCTGATCCAGGGTTTATATATCTATAACACAAACACACACCTCTGCTGAGCAGCTGCAGATGTCTTCCCTCCTCCTGGACCTGCAGCTGTAGAACCTGCTGCAGGATCTCCTGTCTGAGAGTGTCCTGAACCAGACCCATCCTGTACAGCTTCTGTTCGTTGAGACGCAGCAGAGCGCGGCCTGGTGGAGGACACAGATATTACATTACTAAACCAGACCCATCCTGAACAGCTTCTGTTCGTTGAGACGCAGCAGAGCGCGGCCTGGTGGAGGACACAGATATTACATTACTGAACAGATCTGTTCGTTCAGACGCAGCAGAGCGCGCCTGGTGGGAGACAGATGTAGCTCAGCCCTGAATCAGCACCTTAAAAAATATTAGCTTATTTTTTTCCCCTGTGATTCAAGGACTGGCTTCCCTGCCTTTGGGGCCGTTTGTGCCAGTCCAATCCCAGCACCTGATTGGCCAATATTCTTCGGGGTTCATATGAACCAATTACCGTTAAGACTGCTGCTTTGACCACGCCCATCCTAGGAACTGCTGTGGTAGAGAGCGACTTCAGTCTGAATAATGAAGTGAAACGAAGTGGAAGGAAATGACAATTCAGACTGAGGTCAGGCTAGGACAGAGGTGCTACATTAGTGAACCAGACCCGTCCCAGCTTCTGTTCATTGAAATCGTTTGGTCAGTTCATTGGCGTTCCAATCAGGAACGCCCTACCAACAGTCTTTAAGACATGTGAATCCCCTGACTCTTTCAAAACCACCCTTTTCTCCATTTCTTTTTCAATTTTTATCCCAACGACTTTCTTCTAAACCATTTTCACCCAGTGCCAATTAATATAATGTGATCCTGAGTTCTACACACCCTCCACCAACCTGCATGGGGAGGCAGCGGACTGGCCTCATGCTTCCTTCAATGCATGAGGAGTCCAAGCTGCATCCTTTTCACCTGACAGGGGGGAGTTTCCCTGGTTGGACGTAGAGCGTGGAAGGAACACGTGAAGTGCCACTAGTGCATTTTGGATCTTGGCAGTTGGCAACACTGCCTCCAGCAGCGCGAGTGGACCCTGTCCAGGCCACTAGGTGGCGCAGGCCACCGGGAAAACTCCCTGTACTCTCCAGATGGCCAATCCGCCCCTGCCATCACGTCATTATACATCTGGTTTCAGAGATCTTGTGATCAAAATAAGAATTTCGACCATGAAAGATGTGGCAGATACTTAATCCCCTAAAGTTGAGGGAATGGGGAGAATGTAATCTACCATGTAACCCCCGTTACAATACCCCCATTACTGTAATCTAGATTACACATTTTAAAATGCACACTAAAATGTTACAATTTCTTATTTTTTATCTGATCATATAATCCCGTTGTAATCCCATGTAATCTGTTACGTCCTAGCCTGGCCTAACCCGCAATGATTTTGGCTTTGGGGGGGGCGGGGTGCCGTGGGATCCACACTGATCTGATTTGATCTCACCAACGTGTCGTCATCCCCGGCCCCTCCCCCGCCCGTCCACTGCTGTTCTACGTCACATCATTTAGAGCAACGCCCACCCCGGAAGGTTGACTCCTCCCTCTGTTCTACGTCACATCATTTAGAGCAACGCCCACCCCGGAAGGTTGACTCCTCCCTCTGTTCTACGTCACATCATTTAGAGCCACGCCCACCCCGGAAGGTTGACTCCTCCCTCTGTTCTACGTCACATCATTTAGAGCAACGCCCACCCCGGAAGGTTGACTCCTCCCTCTGTTCTACGTCACATCATTTAGAGCAACGCCCACCCCGGAAGGTTGACTCCTCCCTCTGTTCTACGTCACATCATTTAGAGCGACGCCCACCCCGGAAGGTTGACTCCTCCCTCTGTTCTACGCCACATCATTTAGAGCAACGCCCACCCCGGAAGGTTGACTCCTCCCTCTGTTCTACGTCACATCATTTAGAGCCACGCCCACCCCGGAAGGTTGACTCCTCCCTCTGTTCTACGCCACATCATTTAGAGCGACGCCCACCCCGGAAGGTTGACTCCTCCCTCTGTTCTACGTCACATCATTTAGAGCGACGCCCACCCCGGAAGGTTGACTCCTCCCTCTGTTCTACGCCACATCATTTAGAGCAACGCCCACCCGGAAGGTTGACTCCTCCCTCTGTTCTACGTCACATCATTTAGAGCGACGCCCACCCCGGAAGGTTGACTCCTCCCTCTGTTCTACGTCACATCATTTAGAGCAACGCCCACCCCGGAAGGTTGACTCCTCCCTCTGTTCTACGTCACATCATTTAGAGCCACGCCCACCCCGGAAGGTTGACTCCTCCCTCTGTTCTACGCCACATCATTTAGAGCCACGCCCACCCCGGAAGGTTGACTCCTCCCTCTGTTCTACGTCACATCATTTAGAGCCACGCCCACCCCGGAAGGTTGACTCCCCCCTCAAGGCCACTTCGTGCAACAAGTTAGTCCAGGCTTTCCGTTTTCGCGAAACGCGAACGAAAATGAAAGCCTGGGTGTCGAGGCTAGTTACGTCCCAACCCTGTGTGTACCTGTGATGGCGTGTTCAGAGAAGGCCTCCACCAGTGTCAGGTAGTTGTGATGTCATAGTGATGTCATAGTGATGTCATAGTGATGTCATAGTGATGTCATACCTGTGATGGCGTGTTCAGAGAAGGCCTCCACCAGTGTCAGGTAGTTGTGATGTCATAGTGATGTCATAGTGATGTCATAGTGATGTCATAGTGATGTCATACCTGTGATGGCGTGCTCAGAGAAGGCCTCCACTAGCGTTAGGTAGTTGTGAGGACAGTGTGATGTCATAGTGATGTCATAGTGTGATGTCATACCTGTGATAGCGTGTTCAGAGAAGGCCTCCACTAGCGTTAGGTAGTTGTGAGGACAGTGTTTCTGTGATGTCATAGTGATGTCATAGTGTGATGTCATACCTGTGATGGCGTGCTCAGAGAAGGCCTCCACTAGCGTCAGGTAGTTGTGAGGACAGTGTGATGTCATAGTGATGTCATACCTGTGATGGCGTGCTCAGAGAAGGCCTCCACTAGCGTTAGGTAGTTGTGAGGACAGTGTTTCTTCAACCAGCGACAGACGTCCTGCTGTGACCACACCACCACCGGACGCTCCAGACTGGGCTGTACTGGACTGGTGTGGTACAGACCGTAGTTACTGTCACCATGGCAACCGTTCTGGAGGAGGGAGGGAGACGGGCACACGCACGCACGCACGCACACACACGCACGCACGCACGCGCACGCACACACACACAGTGAGAAAGTGATAGAAGCTAGCTTGTATGAAAGGAATCATTAAACATTAAAGATCTGTGCAGAGAGTGTGTTAGAATCCTCCAGATAAGTGACTGTACGTACACACACACACACACACACACACACACACACACACACACACACACACACACACACACACACACACACACACACACACACACACACACACCCTTCCCCCCATATACCACTGCATTCAGTCTTATAACCAAATTAATACTTCAGTCATTCAGTAACTTTTTAAGATCCTAATGATGAGACTCTTCACTAAAGTGTGAATGTTTTTCACTCACTCACACACACACACGCACACACGCACGCACGCACGCACAAACACACACACACACACACACACACACACACACACACACACACACACACACACACACACACACACACACACACACACACACACACACACACACACAGCTTGTTGTTACATGATGTGAAAATAGAACAGATTTGCAGGATTGCCCAACATTGCACACACACAGAGAGAGAGACATGTGTGTGTGCGTGCGTATGCATGCACATACACACCAGGGGCGGATCTAGGCATGGGCATGGGGGGGGCAATGCCCCCCTAAATGCCCAGTCTGCCCCACCAAACACGATGGCATGCAAAACAACGCAAGATATTTCATATTAAAGTGCTTATATTTGAAATGATTTGAAACACTACTACTGCTACTAACTAACTACAGCTGTGTCACCACTAAACCAACAGCATTTCATCATTGAAAACAGAAAACTCTCTGAGTCAGACCTTTAGCTTTATGCATGCTGCGTGTCTGTTGCAACTTCAACAACAACTGCATGTTATTATTGATGCTTTACTTGACTAATAAAAGTCCTGTAACTGAAAATGGTATGGGTGCGACTTCATTGCCCGTGGCGCGAAGCGTCACGGGCGATGAAGCCGCCCCCATAGCATTTTCTCTTGCCCCCCCCCCCCCCCCCAATTGGGAAATGTTACATCCGCCCTTGATACACACACTGCTAACGCTCTGCTAAGAAAGATCACAGACTAAACTCACTCCAGCTAAACTCCAGTGAAGATTTTCTGCTTCAGGAGATGCTTTGAAGATATCAAAAGTGTGTGTTCACACGCACAGTGTAGTTATAGGAGCTACAGGCCCAACCATATGAACACTTCTGTGAGTTATATCTACATTACAAGCTCCGTAGAGTCATTAAAAACACAAGCGAATAAACTACACATCTGAACAGTTGAAGAGAAGTTTACATGAAACTATTCTTTTATTAATCGTGTCAGGGACCGCCTGGAACCCCTTCAAGGGCCACTCAGACCAGAGAGACATGCAGTCAACAGATGGGGTCCATTTGGTTTCATGTTTACACTCTCAAGAGTTAAAATATTCATCATGTGAATCAGCCCAAGTCTACACAACTAGAGAATGTAGAAGATTAATGGTCATTTTGAACTGTATGTTTGACTTTTTGGTTTCCCAAATCCAGCCTGGAATTGTGGACAAAAAGCCAAGGAAATCTTTCAGGTCTGTGGAGCTAATAGTGGGCTCTGGTATCAAAAAGGCTTTGCCTTTAAAATTACAGGTGTTGAAATTGAAGTGAAATCGTAAAGCACCGAAATAAACCATTCATTCATTCATTCATCCATCCATCCATTCATTCATTCATTCATTCATTCATTCATTTATTCATTCAAGGTTGAAAACCGTTCTATAGCATGGGTTTTCAACCTTTTTGACACCAGGGCCCTCTATTTACTCAGAATTTGAGCCCCGGTCCACCATTTGAGGACATTTTTATCCCACAGACACCAAAACTAAAGATTTATTTTGCTTTTGTCCTTGGGCTAATTCACATGATGAATATTTTAACACTTGAGAGTGTAAACATGAAACCAAATGGACCCACAAGGGTCCATTTGGTTTCATGTTTACGCTCTCAAAGAGTTACATCTGGTTAACCAACTTTCCATCGTTTAGCCTGGGGACCACCTGGAATCATCTCAGGACCACTGGTGGTCGCCGGACTACAGGTTGAAGACTGCTGCTCTATCCAAAAAGTTCTAAGAATGGAGATAAGAGTTTTTTTCTGCCTGGCAATGACAGCGACAGAATGATGTCTTAAATCTCTGTTATCGGGGCGAGGCAGCGCTGCCTTTGTGTCCACAGCTCCATTTAAAGAGGCTGTCTCAGGGTAGAGCTGCTCTCACAGGGAACAACACATGCAGCTGATAGTGGCTCTGAAAGCAGCAGCAGCAGCAGACAGTCAATCTGCACAACTAATAGTTTGTTCTGTTGGTGAAACAGTGTGTTCCCTCCTGGATCAGATAACACAACAATAACCATGAGAATAACTTTAATAATAATTCTTCCTCTGGCTGAGCTGTGGCTGCATCTCTGCACCATGTCGACTGCACATCTCTGCACCATGTCCACTGCACATCTCTGCACCACGTCCACTGCACATCTCTGCACCATGTCCACTGCACATCTCTGCACCATGTCCACTGCACATCTCTGCACCATGTCCACTGCACATCTCTGCACCATGTCCTCTGCACATCTCTGCACCATGTCCACTGCACATCTCTGCACCACGTCCACTGCACATCTCTGCACCACGTCCACTGCACATCTCTGCACCACGTCCACTGCACATCTCTGTTGCAGTGCTGGACATTAAAGGACGACTTTATTTTTATTTTTTTCAACCAAGGTACATACTTTACAGTAGGTCAGGGGTCCTCAACTAAAAATGCTGAAAGTCCACAAATATTTTTTGGAATAAGTCTAACGTCCGGTCCGTGCTCGCACCCCGGGCCATGCCATATTTTGCGATATATATCTTTAAGTAAGCCTGTCCTAAAAGATTATTCAAAGCTTTGTTTGACGCACAGGCTTTGAACGCAAATGGAAAAATCATTCAGTTAAGAAAATCTATTTTTGTATGCTGATCTACAGGCCTATAACCAATTGCAGCATGACATGCTGAGAGCTTGTAGAGAGCTCCTTAAACTATCCAAGGTGACCAGATCCCATCGCACATACAAGAGAGAATTCAACTCATTGTCGCGGTGAGACACATGTCTGCGCGGACCCTTTTTGCCAGGGTCCGCACAGACATGTGTCGTGAACGACACACGCCACACATGAAGTTGAGGACCATTGTTTTAGGTTGTTATTAGAGAAAGTCAAAGATGGGTCTTAATTGTTTTGCATTCCTTGCCTTCTTTAGTTATATGGATTTTACCTATGTGAGAGGGCATTCGAACATGGCCCTGAATACATATTTGTTTACAAAAATGATCAAGGTGCTATATAAATGCACCATTTACCATTGAGGGATTCCCTAAACAGCAGCTCTAACCATCGGGTGCATGTTTTGGTATGATGTATGATACTAAAGATGCATTATTCTGACTTGGATGGTTAAAATGCAGTATATATTTCCAGTCACGCAGGTCACATCACTTTGGTCGTACAATGTCAATGTTGGTAAGAAAAAAAAAACTCTCTTTGCTCACGTCACGTGCAGATTGGCTGTAGACGGAGTGCATTTGGAAGGGTAACCAAATGGACACGCTATTGTTTACCCAAGACAGCTTTAGTCCAGTAATAATATCACTTGACCTGCAACTAATTGCAAAAAAAACAAACTCAACTGATTTTGAATCTTTAATATGCCCAGAATAACATACAAAAAGTTGCCTGGAATTGTCTGGGGGGAAAGTTGTGAAAATAGCCTGTAAAGTATGAGACTACAAAAAACGTTTTTTGTCCATTTCTGCTAGATTTCACCATGCTAAACCATATAACAATTTGATTGAATGGTTTACCAAACATTTCTCAGTTGTTCCATATGTATTTCTTCCTATAGAATCCAGTTCTGCAATGTGCATTTTTGTATTGTGCATAATTATTGAATTTATCAGCATATTCACACATGGGCGGAAATGACAGGAAAAATCCTATAACAATTTGTCAAGCAGTTTTATCAAACTTTGCTCGGATGTTCAGTATGTATATTTTCCTCTAGATTCAATTTCTGCAATGTACAGTACTGCGCATAATTAATGACAATTAGTATATTTGACACATAAGCGGAATTAATTTGATATGTTGATGTGTATGTGTAATTTGATTGTTTGTTTCTGGCATTACATCATAAACATACAACATAGTCACCATGAATGAAATATAAGCTAGGAATGTAAGGATAGAAATTCTATATGCATATATTAACACTATGGTCCCATGTTTACAAAATGGTATACGGTATGTTTGCTAACTGCAAAATAAGATACTAAGTTGAGCCTTTCCATAGCATAGGGCAAGGCTAGGGCAAGTGATATGGGCTAAGATGAAGTCTGAAGGAGCGTTTTCAGACTGTGGCTGAAGATTGGGAGCGAATCTGCAGTTCTGTTTCGCATTCGGCTCTGTGTCGGCTAATCTGAGTGCTCTGGAGGGCTTGTGGGGTGCGATCAGACAAGATATATAGTTCCATATTGTATTTGCTTTGAATGCCAACATCCAATATTCGTACTGCAGACAGCAGCCAGGAGCCAATGGAGAGACCAAGGAAGCTGTAGTATGTTGGATCAGTGGAGAGGCTTAAGTATGCCAGTAAGGATGGAGTTAACAGTAACGAGGGAGTTATGCTTTGAAGGAAGCAGGATGGCAGAGGGTGTGTAGAGCCCAGGATCACATTAGGAATTGCACAGGGTGATGTCTGAAGTATCAATCTATAAGAGCGGGTGATAGCTGTAATGTGTGCTTTGAACGAGAGCTGACTGTCCAGGACAACACCAAGGTTCCTGGCTGTTGGGACAGATGATACCAGCTTGTTGTCAACGGAAATGGTTCGTTCCGGCCCTATGCTCAGAAGAACCTCAATCTTGAACCCAGAATTGAGAATATTGTTTGCTATTATTAAGTAACACTGGTCAGAACAACAACGATTGGGTATCTGAATGATGATTTAACAAAGCTTGCATTGATAAATTCAGTAGAAAACAATTACTGGCAGAACAACCTTTAAGTGTTGAATGTAACACTAGCAACTTTGCACCAAACAAATCCTGTAGGATGGAAAAAGTTTTTCTGGAGACACATTCCACTCAGTTCATGGAGACTTCATAATTGAGGTGACTGAACAAAGAGGTCAAAGTCAGGTGTGGTCTCATGCAAGGAGGATTCAGTACATGGCCAAAGAGAATTAGCTGTTCACTATGCCCCTCCCCATTCCGGCCGTGTCCAATGGGCATGCTGGAAGAGGAAAGCTTGAAAAGGAAAGCCTGACCTGGATGGCAACAGTTGCTAAAGTATATGGATTGGCATTGGACAGTGAACAAACCCCGCCCAAAATGTGGGGCTTAGAGAAGAGCTTATTGAACTTACTGAGAACTTACTGATACTGACGAGTTCAAAACAAAAAGAAACTATCCAAGGTGCTGAAAATTAACAAGTTGACCAGATAGATGTCCATGCACATGAATCAATTCGCATCAGAAGTGGCAAGGCATTTAAAGACTGGCCAAGCCATAGATGAAGAAGTTGTGAAAGGCTTGTTAGAATCATCAGAGACACTTGACAAAAAAAGGGAAGGGGCTAAGTCAGCCTTTCTACAGTACATAGTGATGAAAACAAGACAGAACTGATCAGAAAATCTGAAGGAATTTAAACATCTGGAGACAGTGTACTCAGATATATATATTGATTATCGTACACCAGAGGACAATGCCTGCAAGTGGCAACAGACAACAGTCAATGGTCTTGTCCCAGTTTGGTTCACCCACAGAGTTTTCACCAAGCCTGAACAAAAAACCTCCCAGGAAATGAAGGGAGAAGACGAAAATGATGAAGAATTCCCGGGAAGAGGTCAAAGAGTTCAAGATAAAAAGGCAAAGCAGAAAAAAATCCTACATCCTTTTCAGACATCTTCTTCCTTATTAGAGAGTGACAGTGATTTTATACTAATGCATCAGACAAATGACTTTTAATAACACTTGTCAGTTGATCTCAAATCAAATATCAAATTATCCATATACAGTAGATTATCGAATTGTTTCTGCCCATGTGACAAATATGCTAATTATCAAATTATATATGCTCAAGATATATTGCAGAATTGCATTCTATAGGGAAGAATACACAGAGATTACCTGAGAAAAGTTTGGTAAATCAAATTTCCCAAACTATCAAAACTGTCAAATTGCTATAGGGTTTTCCCTGTTATTTCCACCCATGTCAAATATGCAAATTATCTTATTAATTATACACAATACAAAAATGGCTATTACAGAAATGGATTCTACAGGACTAAATAACAATCAACTGAGAAAAGTTGGGTAAACAATTTAATCAAAATGTTACAGGGTTTGACATGGTGAAATCTAGCAAAAATTGCCAATAAGACGTTTTTTTTTTTTTTTTTTTTTTTTTTTTTTGTAGGGTCATACCTGACAGGCAATTTTCTAAACTTTCCCCTCAGACAATTCCAGGCAACTTTTTGTATGTTATTCTAGGCATATTAAAGATTCAAAATCAGTTGAGTTTTTTTAGTTGCAATTAGTCCAAGGTCAAATTACATTATTACTGGACTGAAACAATCTAATTATACATACACATCAACATATCAAAATAATTCCGCCTATGTGTCAAATATACTAATTGTCATTAATTATGCACAATACAAACATGTACTGTACATTGCAGAAATTGAATCTACAGGAAAAGATACATACTGATCAACCGAGCGAGTATGATAAACCCGCTTAACAAATTGTTATAGGATTTTTCCTGTCATTTCCGCCCATGTGTGAATATGCTGATAAATTCAATAATTATGCACAATACAAAAATATACATTGCAGAACTGGATTCTACAGCATGAAATACATATGGAACAACTGTGAAATGTTTGGTAAACCATTCAATCAAATTGTTATATGGTTTAGCATGGTGAAATCTAGCAGAAATGGACAAAAAACGTTTTTTGTAGTCTCATACTTTACAGGCTATTTTCACAACTTTCCCCCCAGACAATTCCAGGCAACTTTTTGTATGTTATTCTGGGCATATTAAAGATTCAAAATCAGTTGAGTTTGTTTTTTTTGCAATTACCTGCAGGTTGACCCCTTTTTTCCCATATAATGCCTGTACTACTTGGTCTGCCCAACTTTGGTGTGTTTGTGATTGCTGCACTTTAAAGGGGAATTCCACCCATTTTCAAAAAATTCCTGAGAGGTTACAAATGTGAACCAACCATTTGGTTCCATTTGTACCCTCTCAGCAATTCCACACAGTATAAGGTTATATCTGGTTACGTCAATGTCAAGGCATATTTCCCAGAAGGGCTGGAATGGTCTTCAGCTATAAGTGCTTTGTAGGGAGGGTTAGGGTAAAAATAAAAAGAAGGTCCAAGAGGACATGATGAGCTAGAGTAGAGATTAGACAATACGACACAAAACAATGCCTTAAAGGCAGTGTAGAGCAGGGCTTTTCAATAGGTGGACCACCAGTGGTCCCTGAGAGGATTCCAGGCCGTCCCCAGGCTAAATGATGGAACGTCGGTTAACCAGAAGTAACTCTAGAGAGTTAAAATATTCATCACGTGAATTATCCTAAGTCTACACAACTAGAGAATGTAGAAGATGAATGGTCTTGTACACTTGACTGTTTTTTCTGTCAGTTTTTTTTTTTTTTTAGTTTTGGGGTCTGTGGGGCCAAAATGTCCTCCAATGGTGGTCCGTGGCTCAAATTCTGAATAAATAGTGGGTCCTGGTATGAAAAAGGTTGAAAACCACTGATGTGATGAGGGAGTGTGGTATGGTTTGGTATATTGTTTGTTTCTATAGCCTTGACACCCAGGCTTTCATTTTCGTTCGCTTTGCGCAGAAATGGAAAGCCTGGACTAATTTGTTACCCACAGTGGCCTAAAGGGAGGTGGACCATGTGCTTCACAGAATCAAATGGTTGGTCATAACCCCCATTTCACATACAAGCTCTGATGATGATTAAACCCTGAGGGTCACTTTTTCTAGTTGGTTTGTTGTTCCTTGTTCCATTTTCTTCCTTGTTTCTTTTTCATCTCTTCATGGCTACCAGTTCCCCCCTGACGTCGTGGGGGAGTCCAGACTGATTCAGACCGTACCGAAGGACCGCTAGCTTGCTTAACGTCTTCAGGCTGGGGCTCAAGTCTAAGACAAACAGGTCATTGGGCGTGACTCTTCCTCCGAAGAGGAAGACCCGATCTCCCACCGTGCAACAGCACATGAGAAAAGCCGGACCGGGTCCCTTTAACCCCCTGGGATAAAGCTTCCTCCAGGTGAAGCTCTGCGGACTGAACCTCCACAAGTCGTTGAGGTCTACGCCACCAAATACGTACAGCTCTCCGCCGTAGGCGAAGGCGGAATGCCAGAAGCGTCTGACGGGACGGGGCCGTCCAGGAGAAGGCGTGATCGTCAGCCATTCGTTGGACAACGCGTTGAACACTTTGACGACCCCGGCGCGGGACTCTGACCAATGGCTCCCGCAAGGACGGCGCCAGGGGGGGGCTAGCAGGGGCTAGAGCCCCCCCTGCTGGAGGCTTAGCCCCCCCTAAGCCCCCCCTGGCCAAAAACATGACTGTGATGAAAAATATTCAGGGAATAAATAAAATATATGGAAGACCAAACTGACTGACTTTCATGTAAATCATTGCTATAAAATCATGATACTTGTTATTTTTGGAATGATGTATAATACTGAAATAATCCATTTCTCAGAATTCTGACCACCTGTCATTTTCGCCCACACGGTCACGTTCGCATTGCAATCCTCCAATCAACAGAGCGTCCGCCAAGTTCATAGTTCACGCGAACCTGTTGACTGTGTTTTTGGAGGGAACGGAGTAGAGCCCCGGCAAAAAAACAACAACAACAAGTTAACTAACTCGGTTGCTGCAACGTTTGTTTTAAGTCCAGTATAATGGACCGGTTTGTTGTGTTCGGTAAAAAGCGACGCCTAAGAGCCGATTCAGTGGACGACTCGGCTGACGGTCACGGTGGTGAAACAGACAGTACACACACCCGCAATGGCGGCGGCGAGGAGGAGGAGAGTCGAGAGGAAAACATAAACAAGGAGCTGAATGATGAGGACATTGTGAATAATAATGTGATATTTGAGGACACACACACAGACTCGTCTGGGGATGAAGAAGAGGAAGTAAACTTAGACCTGCCGTCTGATTCGGGGCCAGAGAACCAACCTGAAGTGCCCGAAAATGAAGCCAGGGGAGCAGCGTGTGTTGTGGGGATGGTGCGACCAGGTAACCGGCCTTCTACTAGCGGCAAGAAGACACCACCTGGACCCCCAGATTTAAGCCAGGATCCGGCAGAGGGACCGAGGCGTCCTCAATTACGGTCTTATCCTTCTAGGAAGTTTGGATCACAAGCAAGGGCGTTTAATTGCTCTTGGTACAACCAACACCCCTGGCTGGAATATTCTATATCAGATGATGCTGCGTTCTGCTTTGCATGTAGACATTTTTTTCAGACTGGAGGTCATACGGAAAATTCCTTTACTCACTTTGGGTGTCGTAACTGGAGAAAGGGAACTGAGAAGCTCACCGCGCACCATGGAAGTTATGCCCACAAAAAAGCCATGGAGGCTTGGTGTGAATTCAAGGTGAGAGCCAAAAGTGGTTCAAGGATTCTAACCCAACTTGACGCTGGTCATTCCAAGGTGGTAGCAGAAAATAGGCAGTACATGCGGGCTGTAATTGAGTCACTGCGTCTAACAGCGTGTCAAGCAATTGGACAGAGGGGAAACAGAGAAGACGAGCAAGCCACAAACAGAGGGAATTTCCTTGAAACATTACACACGATCGCAAAGTTTGACAAAACAACAGCTAAAAAGTTAACTGATGGGCCCGGGAATGCTAAATATACGCACCATGACATTCAGAACGAATTGATGGATATTATGGCTGGCATGATAAGGGGGGACATTAGTGACGAGATAAAAAAGGCAGAGCACTTCGCTTTAATGGTTGATGAGACCAAGGATGTAAGTAAAAAAGAGCAGATCTCTGTTGTTTTGCGTTATCTAAAAGACAACAACATTCGTGAAGAGTTTCTTGATTTCATTGCTGCAGATGGCTTGGATGCAAACTCCTTGCTCAAGTCTGTTAAAGATTCACTGGCCAAATGGAACATAGATAAAAACGCATGCATCGCCCAGTGCTACGATGGGGCATCAGTGATGTCGGGATGCAATAATGGGGTACAAGAAAAGTTTCGGCAGGAGGTACCACAAGCCATTTACATCCACTGCTACGCCCACAGATTAAATCTAGTGTTGGTTGACTGTGTACATAAAGTAAAACCAGTGGGAGAATGTTTTGCGCTTGTGCAGACCCTATACAATTTTTTTTCTGGCTCTGTAGTTCACAAACTGTTCGTCGATAAGCAGCGACAGCTGGAGCCCACCAAGTCAGTGGTGGAACTGAAACGATTGTCAGACACGAGATGGGCCTGTCAGTACGCTACACTGTCTGCAATAAAAAAAACTATGCCCGCTATTATAGCGACTTTGGCCGACGTGAGTGACCAGTCAAACGCAAACAGAGCAGCAGAAGCAAAGGCCCTTATCAGAATGATTGATGGAGAGTTTGTATTGCATGTCACTATGCTCGAACGCGTCTTCCGTCTCACAAAAAAGCTAAACGATCACCTCCAGGCCACTGATTTGGACCTGGCATCTGCCGAGGATTTGGTTTGCACCGTAATCGATTCCCTAAGCGAGGGGCGCAGCGTTGAAGCATGGAATGCAATCTGGGAATGTGCCGATGTGACGTGCAACTCACTGGACATTGGAATCCTGCAGCGACCCCCGGTGAGAAATAGGGCACCCCCCCGTCACCTGCAGGAGTTTGTCGTAGACAGCCAAGCAGCGGCAAGAGAGCACAGTGACACCTCAGATCACTATCGTCAGCACTGTTACTACCCTGTGATCGATCAACTGTTACATGAATTGAAAACACGATTTTCTTCACAAAGCAGTGTCATTCTGAAAGGTGCAACAGCCCTCGACCCCAAGCACAAAACATTCATGGATAAAGAATCCCTCTTGCCAATGGCTAAACATTATGGGATAACCGAGGAAAACCTCTCTGCCGAACTTCACCAGGGAAAACGACTCATTGAAAAGAAAAGACAGAATGGAGTGGTCGTTAATAGCATCCATGATGTACTCGTGCTTTTAAAACCCTATGGTGAAGTATTTTCGGATCTATACAAACTTTTGTGCATCGCAATCACACTGCCCGTTACATCGGCTGCCTGTGAGAGGAGCTTCTCCTGCCTACGCCGGATAAAGACCTATCTACGGAATAAGAGTGGTGATCATCGAACCAGCAACCTGGGAGTGCTGGCCATCAGTTCCAGTAGAACTAAAGACTTGGATACAAATGAAGTGATTGACCGCTTCGCAGCCAACCACAGCAACAGGCGAATCGTTCTTCTGTAAATGGTGAGTAACCCCAACAGTATTTTCTACTGTCTATGTGTAGCACCCCAAAGCCTGACTGACTGGGGTGATGTTGAGTTCGTAACTACCAACAAGAATGGTTACCAGTGTAGTGTGACACTTCATATATATAAAACAGCTTACTAGTAAATAATAGACCCAGACAACGTTTCCAAATAAGGGAATAAACTTTAGTGAAGGTTTTTTAGAATGTTGTTGTTTAAAATAAATAAAAATATTCCCTTTGAAATAGTAGAAAGAGATATAAGAATCGAACAAAATTATAATAATAATGAATAACAGGAACAATAAAAGAAAAGAAAAGATGAAATAGCAAACAGCAAGATTACCCTATAATTTCTCACACTAGGGTTACAGCTTGGAAATCCCTTTAAAAAGAGTTAAACAAAATACCTGGCAAAACCCAGAGGTTATTGCCACCCCAAAATGTATTTGTGTTAAACTAACGTGTTTGCTGAAGTCAGAAATATACCAAAAGATTATAATTATAAGAATTAGTTAATTATCTCCCTACGGCACAATTAAACTGAGAAAATGGCTCACTTCAAACGATTGTAAATAAAACTAAATTGTCCCTAACTTTGGTTTTGTATTAAAATGTCCCTAACTTTTGTTTAGTATTCAGCTTTAAACTTTTAAAACTACTAAAAAACGTCACATTTAAATCAATGTACAAACTAGGTTAAACCTTGAACGTAAACCACAACCTTGAACTTGATTTTACATGGAAAAAAAAAACACACACGTGGGCCCACACACTCATGCACGCGCACACTCACACCCTACGTTGCAGGCCTGTGCTTCGTCCCATGATGCGGTGGATGCGGTCCCCGCGGTTCCAAAAAGGCTCAGTTCAACTCACAGTTCGCTGTAGACTCTGTGGATCACGCATATACAGTAATAAAACAGTGATCACGTTGTGGATATGATAGATAAACACAGCAAACGTTACTAATGGCACCAACGTACAGAGCCGGGCTGCCGGTACAGAACAGGCTTCTCCACGCCGACGTCTCGACAATGGCGACTCCCGTCGTTCTGCCCGGTTCACTCCACGCTCCTGCCGCCAACTCCCGACTTTCTTGTCGGGTCCTTACGCTTTCACCCCGTCTCACTACAGTCTATATCCCCAAACACTTACAGTGTCCACACAGACTGATATGGACGGATATTTCCAAAGAAAACGTGAGTAATAGTTCAGTTTATTCTCTCCCAGAAAACAATCTTGTTCTCTCTCTCTCGTTTTCCCTTCTTCCTCTTTTCTTTTTTCTCCCTCTCTTCTTCTTCTCCTCCCCCAGCCAATGATCTTTGGGGTTTCCTCCGCGGACCCCCTTTGTCCAATCGTAAACCCTCATTCATCCTCACATTCACACAACATAAAACCACACTCCGTTTTTTTCAGTAGTTCAAGTTTGAATGTAAAGGATTAATTAAAACTACACTCCGCAGTTTTTTTCTCTAGTTCACTGTTTTAGAAGTAAAGGATTAATTTAACCCCTAGTTGCCAAACCCAGGCTACACTCTCCCCTGCCTAGAAGATTTGATGTCCTCATCAAATTAATGTTTTAGGTCCCTGATCAGGGGAATTATTAAAACACTCGGGACACAATGCACGAGGATGGCACCAGACGGTTCGGCATGGCTCACAACTGGAATCATCGGTGGTACATCTTCCCACCAACACTTCATGGCTTAGGACTGTCAACGGCTGGTTAGAGGGTCTCCCAAGTTCATCATAACACAATTTCACTACTGGTTTCTTCACTCTCTGTGAACGTCCTACTGGAAGCTCCTCTTCCTCTATCAATTCACCCGCCAGCACGATTTCTTCTCCTCCTATACCTCCATCGGTGTCTGGATCAGAACTGGGAGGCAGATCTCCATCTCCGTCTGGATCAGAGCTGGGAGGCAGAGCAGCATTGTCCAATTCACGGATAGAACTCCGATCATCATCCAGAATGTCAACTCCCTCTGGGGTTCTGGGAGGTCGATCCACTTGTACTTCATTTGCGGTTTCACTTGGTCTAGGGCAAAAACCAGGCTGTGACAACCACTCTCTCCACTCTGCTACTGATAGAGAAGGGTCATCATAATCAGACTCTGACCCGCTAGAAGCATCTTCATCAATCGGTGCTGGACCTTGAGCTTGTCGTTGTTGTGCCCTAGTCAATACCCTCGGGGGGAACTCGGGCTCATCACTGTCCTCTGGCATTCTCACTAGATACCCAATGGGTAACAGATGGTTACGGTGCACTGTCTTCACTGCCCCATTCCCCCCTTCCGGTTTCACATGATACACGGGGAGGTTAGGCATCCTCCCCACCACCATGTAGGGCACAGACCTCCATTTATCTTTCAACTTGTGCTTCCCAGTGACCCCGAAGTTTCTCAACAGCACTCTGTCTCCTTCCTCCAGGACTTGCTCCTTGACAAGTTTATCATGGGCATGCTTGTTCCTGTTGTGATTCTTGTCAGCAGCCTGTGTAGCAAGTCGATATGCTTTCTGGAGATCCGCCTTCAACTTTGTAACATACTGCTGATGCGCCACACCCTCCTCGCTGTCCTCAGCCACTCCAAAACAGATGTCCACAGGCAGGCGGGCCTCTCTCCCGAACATCAAGAAATAGGGGGAGTAACCCGTTGCATCGTTTCGCGTGCAATTGTAGGCGTGCACCAAGTGGCTGATACTCTGACTCCATTTCTGCTTTTGCTTCGGATCCAGAGTCCCAAGCATGGATAGAAGTGTGCGGTTAAATCTCTCAGGTTGAGGATCTCCCTGAGGATGGTACGGTGTGGTCCTTGACTTCCGGATACCCAGCACCCTCAGCAGATCTCGAATTAGCTTACTCTCAAAATCACGCCCCTGATCTGAGTGTATGCGTGCAGGAAGTCCATAGTGTATGAAATATCGCTCACACAGGATCTTCGCTACCGTCGCCGCTTTCTGATCTCTGGCGGGAAACGCTTGAGCGTATCTTGTAAAATGATCGGTCACCACAAGGATATTCGCAAATCCCTGAGAATCAGGTTCAAGGGACAAAAAATCAATACAGACCAACTCCAAAGGGCCGCTACTGGTTATCTGGTTCAACAAAGCTGCTCGTTGAGGGAGCGTCTTCCGTACAACACACCGACCACAATTCTTGATGTATTGCGCCACCTCTACTCCCATCTTCGGCCAATAAAACCGATCTCTCACGAGTTCAATTGTCTTATCAATGCCCAGATGTCCAAACTCGTCATGGAGGGAATTGAGCACACTCGGAACATACTCTTTAGGAAGAACCAGTTGACGCACTTTGACACCACCCAGTCTCTCTGTTACTCTGTAGAGCAGTTCATCCTCTATCAACAACTTGCTGGCTTCTCGCTGCAATAACGTGATGTCTGGATTATCACTTTTAACGGAGTGGATTGGCTGCCTGGCTTTGAGTGCTTGCTTAGCTGGACCGATGACACAGTCTGTGTCCTGAGCTTGGATAAGGTCTTGGTGACTTATATGGTCCAACCCTCTAACCCCCACCCGGGTGGGAAACACGTAACCCTCTGGGATAGCATCAGGTGAAACCCCTAAGGTTTCTGCGCAGGTGATGGACTCTCCTGGCATCTCCCCACACCGGACGGGTTTACACAGTGCTTGGACACTTTCAGGTGGAATGTTCTGCCACTCACCCTCTGAATCTGGCAATGGATTGCGTGACAGTAAGTCAGCATCTATATTGCTGCTCCCTGGTTTGTACTGAATGGTGAAATTGTATGTGGACAGTGCAGCAAGCCAACGATGACCGGTTGCATTCAGCTTGGCGGTGGTGAGGATATAGGTGAGGGGATTGTTGTCAGTCCTCACCGTGAAACTCGCTCCATACAAGTAGTCATGAAACTTATCGACTACAGCCCATTTAAGTGCCAAGAATTCGAGCTGATGGACTGCATAGTTTTTCTCAGACGAACTCAACTTCCGGCTAGCAAAAGCAACCGGTCGCAATCCTTCTGGATGTTCTTGGTTGAGCACAGCCCCTAGGCCCTTAAAGCTGGCATCGATGTGCAACACATAAGGCTTTGCTGGATCTGCAAATGCTAATACAGGAGCATTGGTGAGACACTGGATGATTTTCTCAAAGGCCTCTGTGCATGACTCAGTCCATCTGGCACCAAAGGGTTCATTAACTTTGAAGTAAGCCTTTTCTGGCAGCTTGGCGGCTTTCTTCTTTTTTTGGGTTGGAGGGTATCCCTTGCAAAGTTCCGTAAGAGGCCTGACTATGATGGAGTAGTTCTTAATAAAACGACGGAAATATCCACAGAAGCCTAGGAAGGACTGTAATGACGAAAGGTCTGTGGGCTGCTTCCAATGAGCTACTGCGCTGGTCTTAGCAGGGTCGGTGGAAATCCCGCTCTCAGAAACAATATGTCCCACATAGGTCACTTCTGGCCTGCAAAACTGGCACTTGTCTATGGACAATTTCAACCCCATCTCCTCCAATCTGTCGAGCACCTTGAGGAGCCGGTGTTCATGCTCTTCCAGGGACTTTCCAAAGACAATTAAATCATCCAAATACACGATGACCTCCAGCATGTGCATGTCCCCTACTGCTTTCTCCATCAGTCTTTGGAAAGTCGCAGGGGCACCTGTAATCCCCTGGGGCATCCGTTCAAACTGATAGAACCCTAGAGGACAGATAAAGGCGGTCTTCTCCTTGTCCTCTTCCGCCATAGGGATCTGGTAGTAACCACTTCGCAAGTCTAGGACTGAAAACCACTTGCTTCCAGCCAAACTGTCGAGTGCATCATCAATCCGGGGCACTGTGTACTGGTCTGGGATGGTTCTTCGATTCAGGGTTCGATAATCGACGCACATTCGTAACTGCCCTGACTTCTTCCGGGCAAGGACAATGGGCGAAGCGTAGGGGCTCCGTGACTCCTTTATTAAACCTGCTGCCAGCATCCCCTGCAGGTGGCGTCTCAGGTCATCTAGGTCAGACAGTGATATGCGCCGGGACCTTTCCCGGAATGGAGTATCGTCATTCAGTCGAATACGATGTGCCACTTCCTTGGCTTTTCCCACGTCCCATTCACCCATTGAGAACACGTTGGACCTTTCAGCGAGTTTCTGGCTCAGTCGTTCTTTCCACTCATTTGAGATGGGGGAATCTTTCAGATCAAACAGTGATGCATCCAAATGTTGTTGCGAGTCGTTTGTCAGGTTTGGTCCCTCCGTCACCATATCAGCTACCTGCAGGTATGCAATCACTGTGCCTCGGGGTATGGAGGTTGCCTTTAAGGACTCGTTCCTCAACAGCACTAGAAACTGGTTCTTATTCATGTTCTTAGCAAACAGGACAGTCGGCTGTACAAGCACACTTGGTGGAAGAGCAGGTGAGTGAGCCCGTTCGGTGATGAGAATGCTGTCCTCTACGATGTGTTTCTCTATAACCTTACATGAAGCAATATGCTCACTGCCGGCAGGAATTACAAGGGGCCCAGGGCCTGACCACCTCACTTCAGCAACCGGTCCATCCATGGGATGAATCTTGTGATGCGTGGTGGAGGGTAATGGATGGTGCTGATCGGGAACACCTACTCTTGCCGACACAAGGTTAGTGATGTCTCCAATGGCGGTGAAAGGCCTGACTTTACGTACATTGGTACCAATCAAAACAGGGATGTTATCAGAACATCGAGGATCGGGGCACACCAATGCAAGGACTGGGACTGACTTGGTCTCGCCGTGATTCTTTTCTGGGATCTCCATTTCAATTTGGATGTATCCCCGGTAGGGGTAGCTGCCCTCTGATTCACTAAGGCCCCAGATGGATAAGCCACTGACTGGATGCAGGGGGACATGTGACAGGTTCTCGACATACCAACTGTCAAAGATTATGGTAACTTGGGATCCACTGTCGAGGAGGGCAGTGCAGGTTTTGCCCTCAACTTTCACGCAAGCTGTGGATGGTGGCCCTACTAGCCCATCTGGCAGACTGTCAACCTGGGCATTCACTGCACTTCTCCGCACATTTGCGTTGAATTGGGGCTGGTCTGCAGTTGTTGCTCTCGACTCTTGCTGGTTGGCTTTCAGTTGTCGTTGAGAACGGACCAATTTCTGTATGACTTTTTGTAAATTTTCTGGAGCACTACATTTAGAGGCCACATGTCCATCTTCACCACATCGGTAGCAGAAGAAATCACTGGAGTCCTTTTGTGTCGACGCTCTCTGCCGACGAAAACTGGGTGAAGAGTCTTGATCTGGTTGGGCTGGTTTGACTGCTGCCCCAGGTCGGACGGACATGACAGAGACCTTTTTCCTTAGTTTTTTCACCTCTTTCTTTAACGCTTTGAAGTCTTTATCGCCACCAAAGTCTTCCTCTTCCGTGCTGACTGCCGATTCTGAGCCCAATGCTGTAGGGGTTTGCGTCTGGACTCTTTGGGAGGCGGTAAGCTCAGCGACTTGGGCTTTCAGTTGTTGTATCTCTGCTCTGATATCTTTTACATCGGCATCCGCTGGTGCGGTGACAGCTTTAACATGCACTGATTTGGTGGGGTTCAACTTGTGACGAGAGGCTTCATACTCCTCCTCAATACGGATCTCGTTTAACAGCTGTAGAAAGGTAGGAGGTTTCTCCCTGCGCTCTCTGAGGCGGAGATTCAGGAGCATCATGTCGGACTTAGTGGCTCCTTTGATCAGTTGATCCAGCCGGGCCTTATCCGCCGAGGAAGGTGGCAAACCTCCCTTTTGAATTACTTTTTTCAGAGCTCCCTCCATACGTCTCAGGAATGCGGAAAGCTTCTCATTTGACTGCTGGCACAGCATTCGAAAGTTGAAATAGAGTTCTTCTCCCGTCTCAACTGTGCCAAATGTGTTCTCAATCACATCTATGTACTCTGTAGGAGTCGCATCAGGGTTGTTGAAACGAACAGCCTGCAGGATCTCTAGTGCAGGGCCCTTTACACTTTCCATTATTTTCATTCTCTTTTCTTGGTTTGGTCGATCACACTCCTCAATCATGAGTCGAGCTTGCTCAATCCAATTGTCTAATTGCTCTTCTCCGGTGGGCGTGGGGAGGACACCAGAGAAAGGCCGCAGTCTCCTGAATGAACTACTGTCACTGGTGGGTTTACATGTCCTCAGCATTATGTCTCCCACAGCTCTAATAATATCTTCTGGAGTGGAGGTTTGGAGTGTAATAGCAGGGCCAAGTGACTGTGGCTCTGGTGCAGCTCCTTCTGTCAGATTCTCAGGTGAGTTTCCAAATATCCTCCATGGCGTACTACTGCCTTCTGGTAGCACATCTACTGGCAGGCTTTGTGCATTTATAGGCTCTTTGCATTCACATAGGACAGTTAGTCCTTTACATTGAGGGTCATACATCCGTCCTCTGACGCGAACACGTCCAAGGGCTTTTATGGATTGCAGCGTGGTTTCAATAAAATCAATCTCTGCGTCTTCGGCGACATCTTTAACCAATATGGCATGGGTAGGGTCAATGCCTTCTCCTTTACACCAATGCTGCAGTTGTGCCATTGTATCCGTTGTGTATAGGCCTAATCTACACTGGCCGGTTGTACTGAGCCTAGTTAATTAAACGTTTGTTGGCTTGTTTGTCTCTAAGGTTGTCTGGGTCGGACTAATATTAAGTAGTATTATCTCAGCAGTGCCTCCAATTATGTAGCACCCCAAAGCCTGACTGACTGGGGTGATGTTGAGTTCGTAACTACCAACAAGAATGGTTACCAGTGTAGTGTGACACTTCATATATATAAAACAGCTTACTAGTAAATAATAGACCCAGACAACGTTTCCAAATAAGGGAATAAACTTTAGTGAAGGTTTTTTAGAATGTTGTTGTTTAAAATAAATAAAAATATTCCCTTTGAAATAGTAGAAAGAGATATAAGAATCGAACAAAATTATAATAATAATGAATAACAGGAACAATAAAAGAAAAGAAAAGATGAAATAGCAAACAGCAAGATTACCCTATAATTTCTCACACTAGGGTTACAGCTTGGAAATCCCTTTAAAAAGAGTTAAACAAAATACCTGGCAAAACCCAGAGGTTATTGCCACCCCAAAATGTATTTGTGTTAAACTAACGTGTTTGCTGAAGTCAGAAATATACCAAAAGATTATAATTATAAGAATTAGTTAATTATCTCCCTACGGCACAATTAAACTGAGAAAATGGCTCACTTCAAACGATTGTAAATAAAACTAAATTGTCCCTAACTTTGGTTTTGTATTAAAATGTCCCTAACTTTTGTTTAGTATTCAGCTTTAAACTTTTAAAACTACTAAAAAACGTCACATTTAAATCAATGTACAAACTAGGTTAAACCTTGAACGTAAACCACAACCTTGAACTTGATTTTACATGGAAAAAAAAAACACACACGTGGGCCCACACACTCATGCACGCGCACACTCACACCCTACGTTGCAGGCCTGTGCTTCGTCCCATGATGCGGTGGATGCGGTCCCCGCGGTTCCAAAAAGGCTCAGTTCAACTCACAGTTCGCTGTAGACTCTGTGGATCACGCATATACAGTAATAAAACAGTGATCACGTTGTGGATATGATAGATAAACACAGCAAACGTTACTAATGGCACCAACGTACAGAGCCGGGCTGCCGGTACAGAACAGGCTTCTCCACGCCGACGTCTCGACAATGGCGACTCCCGTCGTTCTGCCCGGTTCACTCCACGCTCCTGCCGCCAACTCCCGACTTTCTTGTCGGGTCCTTACGCTTTCACCCCGTCTCACTACAGTCTATATCCCCAAACACTTACAGTGTCCACACAGACTGATATGGACGGATATTTCCAAAGAAAACGTGAGTAATAGTTCAGTTTATTCTCTCCCAGAAAACAATCTTGTTCTCTCTCTCTCGTTTTCCCTTCTTCCTCTTTTCTTTTTTCTCCCTCTCTTCTTCTTCTCCTCCCCCAGCCAATGATCTTTGGGGTTTCCTCCGCGGACCCCCTTTGTCCAATCGTAAACCCTCATTCATCCTCACATTCACACAACATAAAACCACACTCCGTTTTTGTCATTAGTTCAAGTTTGAATGTAAAGGATTAATTAAAACTACACTCCGCAGTTTTTTTCTCTAGTTCACTGTTTTAGAAGTAAAGGATTAATTTAACCCCTAGTTGCCAAACCCAGGCTACATATGGTTTATACAGGGACGTGCAACTCATAAACATATTATCCCTTTACCAGTCTGTAAAACAACTGCCCAAAACCGCTGATCTACAGGCTCCCGACGCGACACGCTATGAAGCATTGTGAGCTTGTAGATTTGCCATTTGTCCAAAAGTGCCCTCTTATGTGATTTCTGTCCCTAACACACTCTGCACGTCCCTGTATTTACATGTTCGCATTTGGCCGCCGAGCCTCACTGTGTGTGTGTGTGTGTGTGTGTGTGTGTGTGTGTGTGTGTGTGTGTGTGTGTGTGTGTGTGTGTGTGTGTGTGTGTGTGTGTGTGTGTGTGTGTTCTCAGTGCTGCGACTACGTCTGTGTGTCTGTGAGATCAAGTATTGTAGAAGCTGTCTCTCTGTTTCTAGCCTGTGCGTCCCTTTATTTACATGTTAATGTAAGGCCGCCGTGCCTCACTATGTGTCATGTGTGTGTGTGAGTGCATGCTGCGACTACATCTGTGTCTGTGAGATTTGTATTGTATTGTAGAAGTATTGTAGAAATGTTACTGGCCTGTGCAGCTAACTAGATTGTTTTTGCAAATCCACTTATGTGGTGTCTACATTTACATTATATGGTGGTAACCACGCTTTTCCGTGTGTGTGTGTGTGTGTGTGTGTGTGTGTGTGTGTGTGTGTGTGTGTGTGTGTGTGTGTGTGTGTGTGTGTGTGTGTGTGTGTGTGTGTTCATTTACGTTTTTCAGATCTCTGAAACTGTGGTACATGTGTAACTGTCCCCTGAAGATCTAAAAGTCATGTGTCACCCTCCCCTGAAGATCTGAAAGACTAAGAGTTGTGTCACTGTCCCCTCAAGATCTAAAAGACTAAGAGTTCATTCATTCATTTTGGGGGAAAAAAATCTGATTATTGGAGGATTTTAGGGAATAAAGAGTTCTAAACCTTGTTTTCTGTCTGGACATGAATCATTCTTTTTTTTTGGAAATTAGCCAGTGACAGATAATGATTTGCTTTGTTGTGTAACATGAACATGTATTTTAGCATATAAACAGGACCATTGTATTTGCCTGTGTGTGTGTGTGTGTGTGTGTGTGTGTGTGTGTGTGTGTGTGTGTGTGTGTGTGTGTGTGTGTGTGTGTGTGTGTGTGTGTGTGTGTGTGTGTGTGTGCGGTCGTATGTGCCCCCGTGTATATATATATATATATATATATATATATATATATATATATATATATATAATTCATTGTTTTGCCGAAATTCACTAGCCCCTGCTGAAAAAAACTCAGCCCCCCCATAGCCCCCCCATGCACAAATGTCTGGAGCCGTCCCTGGGCTCCCGGAACCTCCCATCACAAAGATCTTGGTCCCGATGACGGTTGCGGAGCGTCCCGACGGACAACACGGCGGGGTTCCTCTGACGTCCCAGAAACCCGGGGTTTGGACCATTCCTGAGTGTCTACGTCAAACGCATAGAGCACGTTGGAGAAGTAATATGTATCGAGGCTATCGCCTATAATTCCTCCCCAAAGGTAAATGACGTCTCCTATAAGCACAGCCGTGTGGCCGTCACAAATCGGCGGGGCCTCGTCCTGAGCTCCTTCCCCTCTTCCAGAGGATGTCACAGCAGGGGTCAGCTTCCTCCAGCGTAAAGACACTGTGTTGAAGACCCGCACACCAACCCGATCCCCCTTGATCCTCCTGTCAGTGGTCCCACCAAAGTAGTACAGCTCGTGTCTCACCGCAACAGCTGGAATATGATCTTGGACCCTTGGTGTTACTTTCTGATGTAACGTCCACGAAATCATGCTTAAACGGCACGACAGTTAATGGAGGACAAAGGAGACAAGGAGATTTCGTCTAGATTCTTAGAATACTGGTGTGACGACAATTGTGCAGTATGTGGTGAAGAGTTAAGTCTCAGAGAATAGGATCAGTCGATGATTCTTAAGCTGAGGTGATTTAATCTGAATTTCTCGGACACTACAGTGCATCTTATGCTAGTGGACAGTGTGATGATGTCATCACAATGAACCACAGAATATCCAAATATGGCGTCCTTGCAGGTCAGCAATGCCAGCAGTAGTATTACGGCTGTTCATTCTCCAAATAGACATTTTTTCTTTTTTTTAGTTTTGGGGTCTGTGGGGCCAAACTGTCTTCCAATGGTGGTGTCCGTGGCTCAAATTCTGAATAAATAGTAGTTCCTGGTATGAAAAAGGTTGATTGAGGCTCAAACCATTCGAAATAAACTTGAGGGACATTATGATATTAAGTATTTTAAAAAAATAGTAATCCATGTTATTTGTGTGTTAAAACCTTTTTATTTGTATAAGCTCTGATGAAGATTACACCCAGAGGGTCACTTTTTCTAGTTGGTTTTCTTGTTCCTTTTTCTTCTCTTCATGGCTACCAGTTCCCCCCTGACGTCGTGGGGGAGTCCAGACTGATTCAGACCGTACCGAAGGACCGCTAGCTTGCTTAACGTCTTCAGGCTGGGGCTCAAGTCTAAGACGAACAGGTCGTTGGGCGTGACTCTTCCTCCGAAGAGGAAGACCCGATCTCCCACCGTGCAACAGCACATGAGAAAAGCCGGACCGGGTCCCTTTAACCCCCTGGGATAAAGCCTCCTCCAGGTCAAGCTCTGTGGACTGAACCTCCACAGGTTGTTGAGATCTCGTTGGCCTACGTCACCAAATACGTATAGCTCTCCGCCGTAGGCGAAGGCGGAATGCCAGAAGCGTCTAACGGAGCGGGACCGCGCAGGAGGGGGCGTGATCGTCAGCCATTCGTTGGACTCCGTGTCGAACGCTTTGACGACGCCGGACTCTGACCAATGGCTCCCGGAACCTCCCATCACAAAGATCTTGGTCCCGATGACGGTTGCGGAGCGTCCCGACGGACAACACGGCGGGGTTCCTCTGACGTCGACTGAAGACCAGACCATCGCGGAGGTGTCCAACTTGTGCATGTCTTCAGGCCATCGAACCAAAGACCCCTCTAACTCGGTTTGACCCGAAAGCACATACATGAACCTCCCCAGGACGCAGGCTGTGTGGCCGCTCCTCCCATCCGGAACCGTCCCAGAAACCCGGGGTTTGGACCATCTGTGAGTGTCCACGTCAAACGCATACAGCACGTTGGAGAAGTAATATGTATCGAGGCTATCGCCTGTAATTCCTCCCCAAAGGTAAATGACGTCTCCTATAAGCACAGCCGTGTGGCCGTCACAAATCGGCGGGGCCTCGTCCTGAGCTCCTTCCCCTCTTCCAGAGGATGTCACAGCAGGGGTCAGCTTCCTCCAGCGTAAAGACACTGTGTTGAAGACCCGCACACCAAACCGATCCCCCTTGATCCTCCCGTCAGTGGTCCCTCCAAAGTAGTACAGCTCGTGTCTCACCACTACGGCCGGAAAATGATCTTGGACACTTGGTGTTACTTTCTGATGTAACGTCCACAAAAGCATGCTTAAACGGCACGACAGTTAATGGTGAATTGTAGTAAATAATTGCTTTGCTTCCTTCTCTGTAGAACAATGAAAGGATAAAGACAAAGGAGCCAAAGGAGTATGTGTACAGATTCTCTGTGACAACAACAGTCTTGTGCAGTACTTATGTGATGAAGAGTCAAGTCTCAGAGAATATGATCAGTTGATGATTCTTAAGCTGAGGTGATTTAATCTGAATTTCTTGGACACAACAGTGCTTCTTATGCTAGTGGACAGTGTGATGATGTCATCCCAATGAACCACAGCATATCCATATATGGCATCCTTGCAGGTCAGCAATGCCAGCAGTGGTATTACGGCTGTTCATTCCCCATACATACATACTGTATACAGTATAGAAACATAGAGCCACACAACATCAGTCATCAAAGATGTGGCACCACTCAAAAATAAATAGGCCAAGGATAGTAGCCCTGTGGTGCGCCGGCCAGCAAGTATAAAGGGGTTTTTGACAGTGGGGGATATGTGTATACAGACAGTCTGGCTAATAAGACAAATTATGGCAAAAAAAAAACTTTACTGACAAAAGCTGATTACGGTCTGTCTTTAGCCAGGCTAAGGACAAATGCTCACACTCTTTCACCTACATAGAGTTGCACCGCTCAGTTCACGAGGGTGTGATTTTTTCTTTAAAAAGGTGAAACCGTGAGATGGTGTTCTTGATGAGCTGTTAAGTCTGCGGGCCGTCCTGCGTTGCTACAGCGACTGTGGTCCGCTCTAATGAATAACACACGTCTCCCTGTCAATCTGGTATGTTAATTAGAACCAGAGGTGGAGCGCAGATGTTGTGAATAACCTCGTACAACCCTGAGAACACAGCACACATCCTACAGCACAGGGGCGGATTGGCACATATTTTCCCACCGGGACAATTTTGCCTTTGCCAGGCCACCCTGGGGGGGAGGGGCAGCTGGTTAACCAGATGTAACTCTTTGAGAGCGTAAAAAGAGTTAAAAATATTCATCATGTGAATTAGCCCAACTTAGTCTACACAACTAGAGAATGTAGAAGATTAATGGTCATTTTGATCTGTATGTTCCAGGCGAGCATCTAGCGCTTTCTAGTGCATTTTGGAAGTGCCACTAGTGCATTTTTGATCTTGCCACTAGGTGGCGCAGGCCACCGGGAAAACTCCCTGTACTCCAGATGGCCAATCCGCCCCTGCTACAGCATACTGGAGCTACAACCCTGCAGAACACATCCTACATACTGGAGCTACAACCCTGAGAACAATCTCACATCCTACATACTGGAGCTACAACCCTGCAGAACACATCCTACATACTGGAGCTACAACCCTGAGAACAATCACACATCCTACAGCAGCGGTGCCCACACTTCATTGACTTGAGAGCTACTTTCAAAATGACCGGCTCAACAAGATCTACACATCAAAAAATCCCTTTCAAGGCCCCCAAGAAAGTTTGACTTTGAAATAGTGGTGATGGTGTTACTTAATGTTATAGTGTTTAAGAATAATGCACTTATAATGAAAAATGGAGGGGGAGAAGTGGAAGGTTTTCTTGTATATGCTACTACTGACGTTTGAAAACAGTATTTGGGATTTGAGTTGTCAGTTTGTGAGGTTGAATTTAGTTTCTTCCCCCCCAAAACTAAGAACTTTCATACTTTAGTCCATTGCGAAAGAGAACTGGCAAAACGTTGGTCAAAATAACAATTATTCTCCATTTTCTAATTGTGTGGACTCTTGAAATTACGTCATTCAGATGTTTAAATATAATTTAACTCTTGAGAGCGTTAAAATGAAACCAAATGGACCCTTACGGGTGCTACATCCTACACTCTCCAGTATACTGGCGCTACAACGGGAGCTACAACAGTTCCCCCATTCTGTGTTTCCTAGAAATGGAGGTCTGAAGAAAATCTGGATAATTAAAGGAGCTATATACTGTAAAAATACATGACACCAGGTCAACAAATGCACCTGGCATGTGTCTAAATGACACATGTGTGGGCTCTATTTTCCTCACACGATAAACCTCTTATCCCGTTTATTTCCATTTTTTTTTACTACTTTGAAAAACTATTGACACGTTGACTGGCTATTTTAAGTAACTATTGAAAAATGTCTTTCAAAATAATTTAAAAAGGCAAAGAAGTTGAGGGTTAATGGGTTTAGCGGTGATGAGAATCTAGGCCTGAATCTTTTGCCTGATGCTGCGTGCATGCATGGGCACACACACACACACGCACGCACGCACGCACGCACACACACGCACGCACGCACGCACACACACACACACACGCGCACGCACGCACGCACGCACGCACGCACACACACACACACGCACATGCACGCACACACGCACACACGCACGCACACACACACACAGCTCATGTTTTTAGACTGTGGTGTTCTATTTTTAGGCTCAGCTGAAAGCCTGCAGTAGACATGTATGTCCTCCATGGACAGACGGACGGACGGACGGACGGACGGACGGACGGACGGACGGACGGACGGACGGACGGACGGACGGACGGACGGACGGACGGACGGACGGACGGACGGACAGACAGACGGACGGCTGCATGGGGGACTCAGAGGACACGTCTTTGTCTCTCTGATAAAGTGCTTATTTGTTACAGAGCATGAATGAATGAATGACTGCTGACCAGAATGACTCTATAATCTATCTATGGCTCTCTGAGGAGAGGCTGACTTATGGTCAGAGACAGAGAGAGAGAGAGAGAGAGGGGGGGGGGGGGGGGAGGGAGAGAGAGAGAGAGAGAGAGAGAGAGAGAGGGAGAGGGAGAGGGAGAGGGGAGGAGAGAGAGAGAGAGAGAGAGAGAGAGAGAGAGAGAGAGAGAGAGAGAGAGAGAGAGAGAGAGAGAGAGAGAGAGAGAGAGAGGAGAGAGAGAGGGAGGGAGAGGGGAGAGAGAGAGAGAGAGAGAGGGAGAGAGGGGGGGAGAGAGAGAGACAGAGAGATTCTAATCGCCATTCTAATCTCCACCCCCACACCAATTTACCTGACTATTATATATTTATGACCAAATGGACCCGCTAGGGTTCATTTGGACACTCTCAGGAAAATTTTGAAAACGGGCGAAATTCCGCTTTAACCAGTTAGAGCGAAATGCACACATAACATGCAGTGACAGAATTATCCAAGATGTTAGGCACATTTTTGTTACGCTTTTTCAAAAATATCAGACCTATATCAGCTCATACATAGCATGTCATCGAGTGGCACGCGATGAGCTTGTAGGTCTGCTATTTTTCAATAGCTAAAGCTAATGCTTTCGATAGCTAAAGCACCAATTAAGGAGTTCTCATACAGAATGGAGTAACTAGTTAGAGTGAGATGACATAATGAGACATAACTGCATTATAAGACATAATGCAGTATTTCGTATCCATTTACAATGTTCTCGTCAGAGAACACACTTAGTTAAGTAACTGTATAGATCTGGGCAGCACACAGAGGCCACAGAACACTCAACATGGCTGTAAAACAGGGTCATGGTTTAGCATTTCTTATTCATGGCCATTCAACTCCCTGGGCTCTCCGTTCCGTTATATGCAAAGTAGAAAAGAACCGCCGTAGTACAGAAGATGTGCTGCGCACAGCGAATTACAGTCTTAATGCGTCTGGGTTCAGCCTCGCATGCACGCTGCGTTCCGAGGCAATTACTGTCGCTGTGTGTGAGAGAATAACGATGAGGATTAGATCAGATAAATGTGAAGCCACTGTCAGCATAGGGTCAGGATGAGGCCAACTATCACTCCATTACTGGATGATTACCACGCTGTTATCCTTCAGTCCAGGGGTTTTCAAGTCTTGAGAGGGTTCCAGGTGGTCCCCAGCTAAGTTGGTTAACCAGATGTAACTCTTGAGAACGTAAAAATGAAACCAAATGGACCCTGGCAGGTCCATTTGGTTTCATTTTTACGCTCTCAAGAGTTAAAGGTAGGGGAAGTGATTTCACTTTTGTCAGATATCACCCAAAAAATATTTATTTTCTGTTAAAATGCTCCCCCACGTTAGCAGAGGAGCTAATAAAAGTTCCCCAGGTCACCACAATTCTCCTCCAATCAGGAGAGAGCAGCAGGTTCACATAGTGTAGCTACTTTTGGGGGCCCCTAGTGCACCAGGCTGGTACTACACCATGAATTTCAAATCACTTCCCCTACCTTTAAAATACTCATCATTTGAATTAGCCATTTTGGAATGTATGTTTTGCTTGTTTTTGTTTCCCAAATCCAGCCTGAAATTGTGGACAGAAGCAAAATAAATCTTTAGATTTGGGGTCTGTGGGGCTAAAATACCCTCAAATGGTGGTCCGTGGCTCAAATCCTGAATAAATGGTGGTCCCTGGGATGAAAAAGGTTGAAAACCCCTGCTTCAGTCCTTCAGCCATACGCACAGACTGCCATACCCAGTGGGAGGAATACAGCTGTGTGCTGTGCAAGGCACAGCAGCAAGACTGTGACCACAAAGAAGATTGGCCAGTGGAATACAACCACCCTAAGGACCTCTGACCTCTGTACTATCTAGACCTGCGTGCCCATGTAAACAGAGCTGCTACATTTACCTTTAAACAGGCCTTAAATCTGAATGTGTTTTTCTGCATAATCTTGAATGTCGCCATTCGTTGTGAAGTGGCAAAACATTGATGCTATTTGTTAAAGAGGGGGTGCCGTGATTTTTGTATTTTTTCCAATTTTGTACATGTTTAAGAGGTGACAGTATGTAAATAGACACCTTGGTGTGTTTTTTATGTGCAATGATGTCTTCCCTTTGTATTTAGGGTTTCTTCCTGGGGGCTGAACCTTTCCAGTCAAACGTGCCAATGAAAAAAACTTCAATATAGTGACATCATGTGCTCAGCCCCTCCCCTAACTCCTCCCCCTTTATCATGCAACTAAAGCTGTGGGTGTGGCTTCAGTTCAGGTGGATCTCCACCCATCACCACCCACCAGGCAAACTTAATGAACTGGCTGGGTGGAATCATAAAAATGACAGTTTAACAAACACTGTACACTTTTTGGGAAAAAATCTTACTTTTCATATAACATTAATACCTGATGATCATGTTTTAGGGTAGAAAAAAATCATGGCACTCCATCTTAAAAAAAAAAAAAAAAAAAAAAGGTGTGCACTGTAACAGGGCAATGTGAAAATGTCACGGTTATATTCGTCTGCTTAGTACAGTGAGTGGTTTTCAACCTTTTTACCATACCAGGGCCCACTTTGTTTTCTGCATTTTAGCCACGGACCACAGACCACCACTTGGTGTTGAGTTCAGCCTGTCTGACCCTAAACTAATGATTTTCAACTTTTGGTCCACCATTTAGGAGATAACTGGCAAAATGTTGGTCAAAATAACAATTCCTCTACATTTTCTAAATGTGTAGTTTTTGCAATAGGCTCTGGAAGAGTAATATGAAATAATGTGTTTTACAAAGATCGGCCTCTTGGTGGCTCATTTACAGGTAAAACGTGGCACTATAACACAGGGGTTTTCAACCTTTTTGATGCCAGGGACCACCATTTTTTCAGAATTTGAGCCACGGACCACCACTTGAGGACATTTTAGCCCCACAGACCCCAAAACTAAAGATTTCTTTTGCTTTTGTCCATCTTCTAGTTGTGTAGACTCGGGCTAATTCAGATGATGAATATTTTAACTCTTGAGAGTGTAAAAATGAAACCAAATGGACCCGCAAGGGTCCATTTGGTTTCATTTTTACGTTCTCAAGAGTTACATCTGGTTAACCAACTTAGCTGGGGACCACCTGGAACCCTCTCAGGGACCACTGACTGGTGGTCCCCGGACCACCTGTTGAAAACCACTGCTATAACAGAGTGTTTTATAAAATGTGGAGTTCATTGTTGGCTCCCAGGGGGTGTGTGCGCATAGTTTGGCATCGACTGGATTAACGGTGCTGGAGGTTAGCCGGTAACAGATGGACGGAGGGACGGACGGACGGACGGACGGACGGAGGGACGGACAGACAGACACACAAAATAAGCATACTCGTCACCATGCTTAGCCTGGTGGAGACAAACATGGACCCTTAACGACCAGTGTTGGGACATGTGCACTACATAACTTAATATATTACATAATATATTACCAAAATGCAGTAACTTGTAATATAAATATATTACCCACCAAAAATAATCTAATATATTATACTTTTCTTTCTGCATTACTGCACTACTTTCAATATTACTTTCTGGAAGTCTGTCCCGTTGCAAGTGTTCTTGTGAGATTGCAGAAGTTAAATAATTACTTATCTTCTATGATTTGTCATCAAAATATTTATTGGCTTCCATGAATTCAAGGAATACATTTAACTCCTGTGTTAACTGTCCATAGCTGAGTAGGATGAGGTAGGTCTATGCCAGTGCTGTTTCTAGGAGTGACGTTTTTTAAAGTGGATTTCATATGTATTTGGCCAGATTTTTTTTAAATAATATGTAATAGTAATATTAATATATTACACTTGCTCAGACAGTAATATTGTAATATAATATATTGCTTTAAAATGAAGGTAATAATTAATAAGTAATATATTAACAAGGTAAAGTAATATTCCCAACACTGTTAACGACCAGAGGAAGTGTGCAATGCACGGTATTCCTAACTAGGTCTAGTGGAACAGGCTGTAATGTGTAAAGTGTATAGATGGGTGTACAGTATATGTACTTTACATCAGCCTTCTTCAATTAGATTTCCCCCAGAGAGGCCAAATGATGTCAAGCATACCAGGCCCAAGGCAAGGGTTCATGCTCCATACATTACTGTATTCTCTTAGCCTTGTGAATATCATTATTATTGATGGTGGTGGTGCAGCTATACACCGTCAGTTACCATCACAAGCATTATGTTATGTTGTGTTATACTTTAGCTACTTGCAACATTAGATCTACAAGTGGTGTGCAATGTAGGCTATCTAGCATAGCAGCTATAACTAGCTGCATTCCACGTTGCTGCAGGAAAGGCCTTTGCACACCAATGCGTTTTTCAGGACAGAAACCCACAAAATAAATAACAATCCAATCTGGGTACCCATCGGCATAGTTGTACCCGAACGCGTTCAAAGAACGAAAGTTCTTTGAACTGTTCATATTTTTAACGAACTTGAACCGAACGGACCCTATATCTGCTTGAAGAACGGCGTTGTGAACTCGTTCATTTCTGGCGTGAGTGAACGTCACTTTTCTTGCGTTCTATTTCGTTCAAGAGCAGGGCTCGGCAGGCTCGCATTTGTAAGTAAAAAGTTGCAGTTCTCTACCTAAATTTATATTACTTTAGTACGGCGGTGTTGTTCGCTAAAATAGAGCAGATATACAAGCTAACAACGTGTTGAGGCTCGAGGTATCCTTAGCTTGGAGATCTGTTCTCCTTGCCCACCGCCCCGCCCCTCCCTCTGGCAGCAGCACACAGCATCAGACAGCCAACACGCTGCGCTTCTCTCCAACACGTTGAATGAGCTACTAAAGCTGTTCATGTTGGTGAAATGTATAATCTTCCTGCGCTATGCGTGTATTTGAATCATATACTGTCTGCGCAGCAACCTTTTGCCTCACGCACGTCACGGCACGTGTGCCGCTATCCCGTGATTAATCATAAATAGCGCGCACGCCGCACGTGCGCGCTCGGACGCACAACAATTGTGTATTCTTACCATCATTGACTGATTTGCCGTCGGATCATTTTCATTTCTATTAGGCTACAATTCGCCTGCTACAAGCAGAGGCGGCCTTAAGGTTTGGGGGGCCCTTTCACATTGTCATTAATATAACAATATGGGCTATTGTATAGAGTTTTAGTGGCTCACTATAAAACAGCTTCCTTGTCTGCCTCCTCAATATTTGCCTGACGAAGACCTCACGGTCGAAACGTTGCAGTTGTTGCCTGAACTAAAATAAAAAGTGTGTTTTGGAGCATATAAACAGTGTGCGGGCGTTCCTCTCCGTTCTCTATTGTATAGAGTTGCAATACCCGACCAAAACAATACCCGCAACGGCCCGGGCTCATTTGCATAATTGATGGTCGGGCTTTCAGTCGACCTGGCTATGTGAATATATTGATATTGTAAAATAGTAGCCTAAAACTTGGAAAAATCCTAAGCATTGAGCCCTGTTCAAGAGTGAGACTAGAATGAGCTGAAAATAGAGCAGATCTACAAACTCAGTGACGCACTTTGAGCTTGTTGATCTCTATTTCTGCTGATATTTTCTGCTCTATTTTCAGCACACAGAGATGCAGAGGGCTGGACTGAACTGAGCGCCTTCATAATAAAATCTTCACAAACAAAAACTTTGACAGATTGACCCATAATAAAGAGGATCAATTAAGGACATCTTCAGTTGTATATGGCTATGGGCTGCAATCATTTTGAACAAAAAAAGAGGGAGGGAAAAAAAGAACGAAAAAGAACTATAATAGTTCTTTTTTTGGAACCATGAACTTTAGTTCTAAAAGTTCAGCAATGAACTATGAACGGAACTAGTTCGTTTTTAAATGTAGGAACTATGAACTGAACTATTTCAGGAAAAAAGAGAACTTTCCCAACACTGCTGATCACTGCTGGCAGCGCAGCGCGTTTTGGGTGACTGAAATGTTTATATTATTTTGGTGTGGATCACCCCAGTGTGTATGTAATAATGCTACAGCCAGGGAGCCACTAGGGCTGTGTTCTAGAGCCCAGTGTGTATGTAATAATGCTACAGCCAGGGAGCCACTAGGGCTGTGTTCTAGAGCCCAGTGTGTATGTAATAATGCTACAGCCACTGAGCCACTAGGGCTGTGTTCTAGAGCCCAGTGTGTATGTAATAATGCTACAGCCACTGAGCCACTAGGGCTGTGTTCTAGAGCCCAGTGTGTATGTAATAATGCTACAGCCACTGAGCCACTAGGGCTGTGTTCTAGAGCCCAGTGTGTATGTAATAATGCTACATCCAGGGAGCCACTAGGGCTGTGTTCTAGAGCCCAGTGTGTATGTAATGATGCTACAGCCACTGAGCCACTAGGGCTGTGTTCTAGAGCCCAGTGTGTATGTAATAATGCTACAGCCACTGAGCCACTAGGGCTGTGTTCTGGAGCCGCATGCGGCTCCTGAGCCGCAGGTTGCTGACCCCTGGCCTAATGGCAAAAACGCCCCTGCCATACCTGTCCATGCTGTGTCCCAGGCTGCTGCAGCAGTTTGACAGGCCGGCCCCCTGCCGTCTTGCCCCTCCCATCGTGCCAGGTTAGGTTGCCCCCCGCCGGGCGCTGCTGCTGCTGCTGCTGCTGCTGCTGCTGCAGCCGCTGAGCCGTCAGCTGCTGTCTGAAGTGCTCCGGCAGAGCTCTGTACTCCACCGCCGGACGGCAGAAACTGAAGCTGGACGCAGCTGAGAGGACGAGAGGGAAAGAGGGAAGAATTTCAGTGGAACACATCAGAGCCTTCTAGTGGGAGAGTTAGGATATTCCCGTTCAGTCCTATGCGCCAGGGCAATTGGCACGTTGAACTAAAGGGTTTAGAACAGGGGTCGGCAACCCAAGATGTTAAAAGAGCCATTTTTCGACCTAAAATGAAATTCAAAAACTGTCTGGAGCCGCATTTTATTTTATTTTTTTCTGAGAGTGTGCAAATGTAACCAAATGGACCCTAGCGGGTCCATTTGGTTCCATTTGCACACTCTCAGAAAAAAAGGCCCTCAAAGAAAAATCATTAACATGGTGAAACACAACCTTTCTTCAGAAATGGAGTTTCTAAAAAAAATAAAAAATAAAGGAGTTTTACAGAACTCCATTTCTAGTCCACACAGCAAGGTATATTAATGACAGTAAACTGAGTAAACCTTTGAAAATGGGGTGTTTCAGATTGAAAGCTCCACCTCTGATAACTGCTGGGCTTTTTTGACATGGCCAAGTGCTACTTTAACTGGCAACTGTCAGACAGCGCAACACGTTTTGGGTGACTGAAATGTTTATATTATTTTGGTGCGGATCACCCCAGTCTGTGTATGTAATAATGCTACAGCCATGGAGCCACTAGGGCTGTGTTCTAGAGCCCAGTGTATATGTAATAATGCAACATCCAGGGAGCCACTAGGGCTGTGTTCTGGAGCCGCATGCGGCTCCTGAGCCGCAGGTTGCTGACCCCTGGTTTAGAATGATGGTAACGAAAATGAATTCCTTGGTCTGATGGGTCTGAACCAGGCTACTTACAGTAAATACAGGATTCCAGCCCAGTTGCCTCTCTAACACTCTCTACACGTCCTTGGTCTACATTGTCCACTACCTCGTGATGCTATGGATCCAGAGGTACCCACTTGGTCATGCCACAGTCCCAGTCCACTGTATCATCATGGTCTTGCTATAGCACTGAGCCAGAGGCGATTGGCCTTGCTCTCATAAACAACCTCCTCAATCATGCGTGCATGGTCAACAGTGTTGTCAGCAGGGATTCAGCTGACACTGGACAATGTCATCTGGACAATTCTGGAGGTGACAACTGACATGTGTTTCACAGTCGAAGCCAGGGCAGATGTAACATTTCCCAATTGGGGTGGGGGGGGGGGGGGGGGTGGGGGGCAGGAGAAAATGGTACGGGTGCAGCTTCATCACTTTCATCGGTGAAGCCGCACCCATACCATTTTTGGTTACAGGACTTTTATTTGTCAAGTAAAGCAGGGTTTTCAACAGGCTCGGGGACCACCAGTGGTCCTTGAGAGGGTTCCAGGTGATCCCCAGCTAATTGGTTAACCAGATGTAACTCTTGAGAGTGTAAAATGAAACAAATGGACCCTTGCGGGTCCGTTTGGTTTCATTTTTACACTCTCAAGAGTTAAAATATTCATCATCTGAATACAACGTATGTTTTTGCCTGTTTTGTTTCCAATCCAGCCTGGAATTGTGGACAAAAGCAAAAGAAATCTTTAGTTTTGGGGTCTGTGGGCTAAAAATATCCTCAAAGGTGGTCCGTGGCTCAAATCCTGAATAAATGGTGGTCCCTGGGATGAAAAAGGTTGAAAACCCCTGAAGTAGAGCATCAATAATAACATCAGTTGTTGTTGAAGTTGCAACAGACACGCAGCATGCATAAAGCTAAAGGTCTGACTCAGAGAGTTTTCTGTTTTCAATGATGAAATGCTGTTGGTTTAGTGGTGACACAGCTGTAGTTAGTCAGTAGCAGTAGTAGTGTTTCACATCATTTTAAATATAGGCACTTTAATTTGAAATATCTTGGGTTGTTTTGCATGCCATCATGTTTGGTGGGGCAGACTGGGCATTTAGGATGGCATTGCCCCCCCCCCCATGCCCATGCCTAGATCCGCCTCTGGTTGAAACTGGAAGTCAGATGTTTACACAGCATGTGAACAGGAGAGGTGACAGCACTGAGCCCTGGGGAACGCCTCCTGATGTTCACCAGCACCTCCTCTAAACAGCATACACCCTGTAGTCTGTCCAGGTCTACTCATTTATTTATAAAGGTCCAGTGAAGTGGAAAAAATATGTTTTTCACACCTTTAGACCACATCTGTGGTCATTATATGGTATATGAGTCCCTTGGAGTCGTTCATTTCAAAGATCTGTTCAAAAAACTGGATCATTTGTACTGTGTTTCAAAAATACTTTTTTTTTTTTTTTACCTTTTTCATACGAGCCCCACTATTCATTCTGCATTTTAGCCACGATGTTGGTTTTAGTCTCTCATCCCCAAAACTAAGGGTTTTCAACTTTGTATCCACAATTTAGCAGGTAACTGGCAATACGTTCAATTTTCTACATTTTCTAATTGTGTAGATCAGGGGTGTAAACCCAAATACAGAGTGGGCCAGAATAGAAAAATTGGTACAAGTCGAGGCCCCCCGAGATACCGTCTGTGCTTCAACACCGGTTTACGATGACGTACCTGTCAAACAGCAAAAAAAGCAATTTCCCTTCAAAATCAATGTCTCTTAATGGCAAGATAATTGTAAAGATGAAAATGCCTGCATTATGCTATGAGACGTGAACACCTGCTATTTTTCGGGGATTTTGTTTTCTTCTATGATCCTCACCAAGTGCTGCTTTCATAGTTAATTGAGAAAGTAAATGAGACTGAGTTGAGGAAGTAAAACAATTAGTTGCATTCATTTCTTATCATGGGCCAGTTCTAATACTAATTCAATATCATCCCGCGGCCCACAATATTTCATTCACGGTCCTGATTTGGCCCCTGGGCCATAATGTGGTGTAGATTATTGAAAATTAAGTAATCCAGATGTTTAATTTTAACTCTTGTGAGCGTAAAATG